>MJUT01042989.1:154742-166507 GCA_002080005.1 Gigantidas platifrons
TGTCTGTCTGGTCCTGATCGTTCTCGAGTTGTGGCGTATCACTTTGCACCAATGGTTATTTTCATAAATTGGTGGTCGTCCAACTCTTCTCTTCACCCATGAACTTGTTAAAGTCGTAAAGCTTTTGCAGGATACTTGTGCTCCTTTTGACAAAATCTTGATATACGAAACTTATACTACACTATCAGAGTATTGGGAACGCGACTGAACACACTCCCACCAGTGGCTGAAACTATCTGTCATGCGTAACATGTATTGTTACCCTACCATTTCTTCTGGAAGTCCAGAGATGGTATTTATATGCTATGATTGATGTTTTGATTAGTTGTTATGGAGTACTCCAGATACACCAGAAATAAGTCTGACTTCTATATAACATCATAACTAAAAAGATACTTAATACAACAAACAACCAAAGCAGACAATATTGAAATGCTATTATTTGGTTTCAGTTCCTGTATCATCAGTTACACTTTTATCGACGCCAACGGATACAAATCCAGTAGAAGTTGTTTCAAATAGAGATCAGACATTTTCCTGTACAACGAACGCTGGACGGCCATCAAGTATGATACAGTGGTATTTATCTACCACAAATGTAACTACTTCAGCTTCACCACAACCTAATGTGTGTAACACCGACTGTAGTGATGGAAAAGTTATATCATCTAGTGTACTGACGTATACAGGGAACATAAATGATGACGGCAAGATATTATACTGTACAGCTGTTAACATAGAAGGGCTGAGTGTGGTTAGATCTTCAAACAAGACGATAGTCATATGGGGTAAGTTTTATTAAATACAATATAAATGAATACATTGATGTAGATGAACATATGATTGTTCCCATCAATATGTGTACTTACAGTAAAATTTAATTTTGGGGTATAATAGTCACTTTGGAAAACGAACGTTTTTTTTTTTAGCAGGTTATATTAGGATATAACTCCGTTTCAATAAAGCATACATGGTCATACATCAATAATTTCTTGTAAAATTTACGTAAAATTCAAAGTTGAAAGAGCAATCTTCAACAATATCAAGAACCTACTTACAATGCAATCATATGGTAACTTCCAGAAGTCAATTGACAAAACTCTGCTGATCAGTTGATTTTTTTTAGAGCAAACTATTCTGTAATAACCTCTGTATTTAAATATTTACTCTCAAGTCCAACATATTTTTCAGATGGTCCTAATCTGGTCATCATCACACCATCAACTCAGTCTTACACATTAATTGAGACAGAAAGTCTAATTCAAATCGAGTGTACTGCTGACTGTATACCTGTTTGTACAATGACATGGAGTGGACCTAATCTTCCCGCTGGTACCCTATCTGTACTTAACCTACAGAACATAAACAGGAATCAGGCAGGGAGTTATCAGTGTACAGCTAGTAATGACATCAGCAGTAAGACATCTGTTGTAGTAAATGTTGTTATTCACTGTAAGTATTAGATATGCATTATTATCCAACATGAGGCGTGGATAGGAGAATGTTGATTGCCCAATAGTTGCCTCCCAACAGTACATGGCCGAAGAATATATAATTTGATTGACAGTCAGCAGAGACAAGAGACGACAAAGGGTCTAAAAATATATTTGATAATAGTTGAAAAGTATAATACTTGACCAACACCTACCGCAGCAGGAAACAACTTAGCCTCACGTTTGTTTGGTAGTTCATCATAGTGTGTTTCATAGTATATTTTCTCTACATTATGACCTCCCAACACATGTTCCCGATTTGCGATAACTAGAGTTATCGTTCTTGAATCGAGTTATCTTTTCCTGAAAGCAGGTATGTACTCTTCCGGCTATATAACTTAGGAATGTCATATAACGCCCGTTATCGTTAAAAACGTTTAAAAAATGGAAAACAAAACTATGTATTCTTATTCAAATGAAATCCGATTTATTGGACTTATTTTATTGAGTTTTTTTTTTATATCGGTAGATTCGATGAGATCTGTATTTTTAGTTTATATCCTGAATGACCGTAATAATAAAAATTGAAAAACTATATATCATCTTATTAAAATAAAATCCGATTTATTGGAATTATTTTATTAATCTTTTTATATCGGTAGATTCTTTGAGATCTGTATTTTTAGTTTACATCCTGAATGACCGTAATAATAATATCTAAATCCGGTGTTTTATATTCAAAGGTGTAACATTTTCTCGAAAATGGGCGTTGCTGTTAAAATTACGGCCGTTAATAACGATGTATGCACAATTCATTCCGATTTCCGCAGCGGAATCATTTGTTTTATTTCCTTTTTCAGGGGATTATCTTAATCTTGAAGTGTTCAAGATATGTCTAGTTTTGCATGATATCATATGTTTTCTTTTTTGAGAGATCAATGCATCAGATTCCCATAAAAATTCCGACAGGCTCCATTCAAGATAAAGAAATTTAATATTTTACCTTGAGTTATTTACATGATTCATGACTATTCATTCTTTGGTTCCACTGCGGATTTTGGATTTAACCATCTCAAAACGTCAGAAACGTCGGGTAGAAATATGGCCGTAGAGTTAGACAGCCGGCATCCGCTTCTTCTAAAAATGATAGGTGTAAAGGGAAAAACACGAAAACAAACAAAATTAAAATGTTTAAAAATCAAAAACTTGCAACACAAATTTTCCTTTTGTTAACATAATTTTAAAGGCTTTCCCTTTTATCGGAAATATGCTTAAATATGATTTTATGACATATAGGCATCGTCTGCTTCATTATAGAATTGTACCAATATTACATCAGATACACCTTATGTACCACAAATTTGTAAGATCGCTCGATCATGCATTGTACCATAGCCATGATCGTATATAGTCTCTGTTTCGCGACCCCTGCAGATTTACACCGAGGGTGCGAATTCCATCGGAGCAGTTTTGTCTTGGTTTTTTTTCCTGGCAACATAATGTTCGTTTTGGATTTTGGTTAAGGTGATAAAAATGTGGGCTATATATTAAAGGTATATTGTCTACCACATTTGCATTTTTTCATACCCAAGATTATTGTTGTTTTCGTACTGATCTTCATAAAATGAAGATTAAACACGGAATTATTGGCGAATACGCTACGAAACGTTAAGATTCAAACAACATTAAGCAAACGTGACAATCATGAAGTGTTTGAATCTTAACAGTATTTGCCTTACCTCAAAACTAAACCCCCGAGAATTCCAAACTTCCGTTTTTACTTTTGCTTTCACTTTGAATTTCTGTCATCCGAACAATAATTCCGATAACGATAGTGTTGGGTCTTTTTTGTCAAATAAGCAACACCAAACGTATATTTTGTAGCATAACTGTTTAATGATATCTTAAGCAAATCATTTATGGACAGTAAAACATTTTCCAAAAAATCGTAGACAATATCCCTTTAAGTTATTTATTTTTTTCAACATATTATAAGAATTGTGGGTGTACAGTAGATTTGTATTGATTTTTCGAAAGCCGCACAACAAATATTTCCTTGCATATGAAATCATAGCACGAATGTACATGCAAGCTGTTGATTTCATTTATTTCTTTTTCAATGAAAGCTATTCTGTCGTTTTTTGTTTGTTTGGTTTTTTTTTTTTTCGAACATCATGTAAACCGTCATAATTACTAAAAATAAAGCAATTTAGTACATGTCGTGTTTATCGGAAGCAAACCATCAGAGGTTTTTTCTATAGTTTTTTTGTGCTTGGTGGTTATTTTCTTTAATCTGTTGTTGAGAAATCAAATCGTCTGCTATTTTACTAATTACTCCATCACTACTGTAAGTAATACATTTCATTGACTAAATTCGGGAGCACAATGGCCATGATCGCATTGGCACTGCCTTACGATGGAAAGGATAGTTTTAGAAGGTGGTTAGCATCCCATCAGTTCTTTTTTTGTTTGTCTACAGTTACGCTTAGCTTCAGAGAGAGGAATTTTTGGCTGTAAGATAATGGAACTATAAATTCATTTATTGCAAAACAATGTATTTGTCGTAAATATTTAGACGATATCAGAAATTATGAGTAGCGGTGTCTAAAAATACTTTTTTGATATGACAGATAAGTTGCAATGGACAGAAAGGCCCGGGTGGCTCAATGAGTTAGGTAGTTGGATTAACTAACAACTCATACAACCCTATCACTAATATGGCATGGGTTCGCTCCCGGCTTTGTAAATTACACAAAATGTGCACTCGCAGCCGCAAGTGATAAAGTTTACCAGTTGTTTTCCCAGGGTAGGCGGTTCTCTCCGGGGACTCCGGCTTCTTCCACCACTAAAACTTGTCGCCATGATATAGCTGAAATATTGCTGAAAGTGGCGTTAAACACAAAAAATCAATGGACAGAGGTGCAATCTCCAAATACACCATTGTTTTTAAACGATAGATCGATTGCTTGTTCTTGATATATTAAAAACAGAAAAAGCCGCGTTCGCGATCGTTTTATTTCCTATTCAAAATATTCCGGACGAGGGACATTATTTATCCAGAGAACAAGTGAGATCTCCTCTGACGAAACCGAAAATTGGGATTTGCTTGTTGACTGCACGTCGAGATGGTCGAAAAATGTTAGATGTGGGTGTTCACTAAGCACACTTTGCTAATGAAGACGCACATACCATTTCAAATACAGTACACAATATTCCACCGAATCGGCTTTTGCTTTCACAAATGGTGAAGAAACAACAGATTCTATTTTTTTTAAATGCTTTCAAATTTATCTTTCCTCGGCTTGTCTCCGACCGCTCGAGTAAAATGAAAAAAATCAAACACGCTTTTTAATGAAAGGAGATAAAATCTTTTTAAAGAAAACATTCTTACTTTCAGTGTACGAGGAAAATCGCGCAGTGTTTCCGTTTCGCAGAAAAAAATTAGTGGCAATGATCCAAAACATGTTCATTGGTATTATGCAAATACACATTTGGAGTAATTTGTACAAAAATGTTTGAAATCTAGAGAAAAATATGTTTTAAAGTAAATAACTTTTTTTTAATAGAAGTTTCAGAAAAAAGAAGAAATGTCGTGTATTTATTTTTTTTTTATAAAAGTTAAAGCCTTTTATTAACTGTCTCCTAGCAGCTCATTTTCTTATTGTCATCTGACCGACTTTTTAAAAGATACGTCTCTACACTCTTTGTGACTTATTTGAGGGAAGATATTTTCTTTGCTGGACCACCCGGTGTTCAATTCAGATATGAGGGGTACCCCTCTATCTTCTACCGAATCTTTATCGTATTTCACATCGTCATCGACGGCAGAATTAGCACCATATATATTGCTTGCTTTGCATTGACAGCTCGGAGTCGGAGCGCAAGCTCATTCTTGTTACCACTGATTTTTTTCTTTACATTTCCGTAGAAACTGTATACGTTCAGTCTTTTTTAAAGTTAGGAAGTCTTCAGGTGTTGCCTTGTAAATTAATTTCATATTTTTCCCACTTATTTTATTCAATCAATTTATTTAAAAAACCGCAACGAAAACTTTGCAACCGGAAATGATATATACCTGCTGCCGAGGACGATAATTCAAATTACGAGCGATAACTCTATTTTCCGCAAAGAGAGAATACACAAAGATTAATCAATGGTTTCCACTTGATAACATTGTTGTATTATACAAATTATGTTAATTTATCAAAGTAATTACTGTGATGAAAGTCTCTCCTCCTTATAAGAAAACAAAATATTGTGTTTTTCCACATGTACTTTATAACTTGTGTATATGTTGTATTTATCTTCTCTGTTAGTATGCATATTTTATACGAATAATGATCATTCATTCATTCATTCATTCATTCATTTGTATGTTGAACGAGCATTTTTCAAGAGATGATGGCAATTTGTGGTTTATGTTGACCATTCATTATGAACATATTGATCAGACAATGGATTACTGTTTATATAGTAAAACAACACGGAAATATTCCTAAGTGAGTACGGTACTACATATGTTGTAAAATACTACAAATGTAAAGCGACGGTTAAATTGAATAGACCAATTAATGATGTTTCATTGAGAATATAAAGAAAAATTAACTTAATTTTCCCTCTTGTAATCGTCCGAATTTAAATAATTTCTAATCTATATAAGGGCTAAATAAGAGACAAGACTTGGATTAGGCTTGTTTGCTCGCAGTAACTCTCATATTTTCTTTGAATATTTATTAAATGATACATTTGAACAAACAAAAACATCATTACACATGTAATACAATTTTACCTAAAATAAATTAGATCTGTAATATACTATGCAGAACTACCAACACGAAGTTACTGTGAGCGTCTCGATATTAGTAATACGTGTATCAGCTATTCATAGCTCTGTGACAACCTGTCCATATTGCCGCCAAAAACTTTCCCGTGCATTTTTGATTTTCAAATCAAACAGACCTAAAAGACTTAACAAACCGGTGTATTCTATAAACAATTCTATGAAGGGAATTCCCCTATTACAGAAATAGAAATACATTTAAATTCTCCCTTTTGAAATCTTTCGAATTTAAATAATTTCTAATCTATATAAGGGCTAAATAAGAGACAAGACTTGGATTAGGCTTGTTTGCTCGCAGTAACTTCGATATCAAAGAGGTTTATATGCAAATATTCAAATAAACAGCCATTTGAGATGGTAAATTGTCCTATATATATTCATCTTTGGCCTTATCTGAAGCCCATCTGTCATGGGCTTTATGTAACCTTTCAGAAACACCTCTATTCGCACCACTAGTAACACCACCGTTCCTTAAACTGTGAAGACCAAATTTAGATTTATCCAAACCGACCTCAGATAAACTATTCAACAATATCTCCCTAGCTCTAGTATATGATAATGGAATGTTCATTTTGCATAATTCATAAATACCTTCAGACTGAAAAAAAGAAAGTCCTCTGGAAATATAGCTATCAGAATTGAATTGCAATTTTGCTAAGTCAAAATACTTTTTTAACCAAACAACTGGACAAAAAGATGTGTTAGTTGAAGCTAAAACAACAGAATTACCCCTTCTGTATATGTCCGTTTTGCTCTTCTCAATGTAAATCTTGACGTGAGTATCAAAAAATTCTATGTTATTCATTTTAATGTTAGCCAATTCTCTATATCTCAAAAACCCTGAAAATCCCAACAAAAATAATGTAACTGTTCTTAATTTCTTTAAATCGGTCGGATCTCCGAACTTTAAAACAATAGTTTTCAAAATGTCAGATGAAATGTGCTCTTTTTTACTAATCGGCTTGCTTAACAACCTTGTGCCGTCTTCAAGAATAAGATTAAAAAAAATGTCTGGGCAAGTGTTGTTTTTGCAATTTAAATCATGTAGCCATTTTATTGAATAGAAACTGGATTATAAAACTGCAACACTGCTTCCCTGTTGAATGAGTCCACCAATATAAAGCGAAACGGTTGTAGTCGTCGCTGGCAAACATTGAGGTGAACAAGAATTACACTACTGTTCAAACGTCTTAAAATATCACTTACATTTCTTATTAGTAGACTCAGACCTTGCTGACTCGACAAATGATGGTAAATCTCTTATTATACTCGTAAATCTTGAATCATTGGCATAATCATATGAATATATATGAATATGTATTAATAACAATGACTGCTAATTATAATATAACTAAACTGTAATATTTTTACTTCATAATCACTAAAATATGACAATATTAATAAATGAAGTTCAAAATTTATAAAACTGTGGTATTCCGCCATCACACAACAGTTACAAATGCATTTTCAACTAAGCTGCGGCATTCAACCATCGCAGCTAATAAATACAAGTTCATGTTAAAACTGCGGCATTCAGCCATCGCAGTTAATAATTACAAGTCTGTTGATGTTAGAACTGCGGCATTCAACCATCGCAGCTGATAAATACAAGTGCGTTTTCAAACTGCGGCATTCAACTTTCGCAGTACACAAAACACACAACGTGCGGCAGCTATCCTCGCAGTTAGTATTGACCATTTATATACACTAAAATTGTTACAAATTCATGTTAAATTGGAGAGAAATCTATCAGTAACACAATTACATTACTGTTAAAAGGTTTTTGCGCGAACACACTATTCTCGTGCGAACCTTTGACAGAGAAATCCATAGGTTTTTCATATTCTCTTATTTCTAAAGCAAAATTTTTAAAATGATCTGTAAACCTTTTAACCAGCATAGGCCAAAAGAGAGCCCATTTCCATTTTGGTACAACTAAAGTACCCCTGGCTTTACAAAGTCTCATATGATTAATGCATTTACAAACAGGTGGAACTAACCAATTATTATGGGTTGACCAATCATATGCGAAAGCATCTACTCCAGAAGTAGCAGGTGTGAAATATTTATAATTAAATATAGACATTTTTTTGGTTTTTAAAATCTGCAAAACGATCGCATGTAAATGGTCCCCATAATGTATCAAAATAATGAAAAATATCTTTACTAACTCCCAAATCATCAAAATCGAAAATTTTGCTCAAATAATCAGCATAAGAATTTTCATCTAATAAAATGTTATAAGATATACACATATGAAATATTTTTAAAACAATTTCTTGTAATTCTATTGTCATGCTGCCCTTTTGAACAATCTGTGCAACGTATTGGTTATCTGTATACAATTTGACAAATTTACCAGATAAATCAGACTTCAAAGATAGTATATTATGTTGTACTGTTTTCAGTTCTCTCCAAGTGGAACTGTTGTCTATGTCTTGTGTATCAAACATAAATGTACAATTGTATTGTCATTGACAATAAAACCGGTTCCAGCGAACTGACTAGCATCACTGAAAATGACACGTTGTGGTATTCTATGCACAGGATTATGCACTTAAAAGACAAAAAATTGAACTGAAAATACCAAAATCTTAATTCTTCTATAATATTATCGTTCATTAAAATGACATCGTCCCATAAACTTCTACAACATATTGACATGTGCATGTGTTTTGTCATAATTTGACAAATATTACCGAATGAGGAATCATTGAAATATTTTTTCCGCAAATCTTAGCTATATTTCTACAAGTTAAATATGTATTTCCTTCAACTATGTTAGATATGTTACTTTTAAATTTACAAATTTGTTATTTGGTATATCTAAAGTACATTCTTTTAAATTCCATACAAAACCAAACCATTCTATTATTTGAACTGGTTCCCATGCACTCATATCTGCATTAACGACAAAACCAGAAAGTTCTGCAAATTGTTGTACTTGTGCAGACCTTTTTGAACAAAATTCATAATTTTCTGTGATGCCCATACCATCATCTAAATAAACTACTATAGGGAAACCTATTGAACGCCAATATTTTACTAAAACCTACACTGTGTTTGTGAAAATGTGACCGGCTGATGAAAGTCCGAATGGCAATAACGAAAAAAGGAAAATGTTTGACCTGTTCACCAAATTTCCAAGAAAATCCTAAATATTCCTGATAGCTTGAATGCATTTCCACGTGATGATAGCCCGATTTTAAGTCAAATTTAAAACCATAACCACTTGAATTAATAAATGTAAAATGACATGGAGTGGGCCTAATCTTCCTGTTGGTACCACATCTGTACTTAACCTACAGAACATAAACAGGAATCAGACAGGGAACTATCAGTGTACAGCTAGCAATGACGTCAGTAGTAACACATCTGTTGTAGTAAAGGTTGTTGTTCAGTGTAAGTATTAGATACGATTATTATCTAGTAATGACGTCAGTAGTAAGACATCTCTTGTAGTAAAGGTTGTTGTTCAGTGTAAGTATTACCATTTTTATTTGTAGATACGTCCGTTTATCTAACATTAAATATATACTTCATCGACATAGAGGATTTAAACCATTTTATCCCGGGAACAGTAGAATGCTGATTTCCCAACATCTGCCTCTCCACAGTGAATGACCGCAGATTATCTGATTGCCTAACTGTCATGTGTTTATAAATAATCCCCATCTACACGACGAAACACGGACAGAAAGCAACTTGGAGTCACTGTTTTTGTGGTACCAAACATTGTGTTTCATATTATGCTTGTTTCTACATTATGACTTCCCCACACAACAGTTAAATACATATATTTCATAGCAACCACAAAGCATATATACATATTGACAATTGATTGACTATTGCTTGCCACGATACTGTGTAAATTTCCTTGTAACTATGTTTCAATTCGACAGTCAACATGATTGAAAAGGTTGGTGACAAGTTTTGGTGTTTATTCACCATTTAGTATGAACATGTCGACCAGGTAATACAATGAATTACTGTTTATATAGTAAAACAACACGGACATATTCCTGTGTAAGTACTTACTAAATATGTTGTAAATTACCAAATAAGTGAAGTGACGACTAAAACTAATATATTAACTTCTGGTGATACATTTAGAATATAAACAAAATGAGGGAACATTAATAATAATGGTGAGACACAGACCTACAGTCCGACAAAAGTTAAGCACCACCTGACATTTTTCAATAATATTTTTTCTAATAATGAACTTATTTCTAATCGGTTTGCTGTTTTCGTTACCTGTACACACATACTTACCTGTGAAACAGGTTATTGATCGATCTTTATTTATGTGTATATGACAGGGTGTGCAAAGTGCCACGTGTACTTTTCAACATTTGTGTTTGCGAATGAAAGCTGATTTTTTTGTGTAGAGTTTTAAGTTTCATTTTCTATTGGTTTGGTATGGTGCGGCGACAATTAACCATACCAGGAAGGTGGCAATCTGTTGGCATGCATAACGGTGGTTTTAGCCATAAAAGGGTGGCATACCACTTCAGGGTTAACCATTCCATCATTGTACGACTGATGCAGCATTTTCGTTAAACGGGGAATCTTACTGACTGTCCGTGTGCAGGCAGACCTCGCAAAACGACACCGAGAGAGGACCGGCTCATATCCAGACGGGCGCGGCAAAGGCTGTTCAGTACAGCTGGTGCACTTCGTGATAATTTACCGTTTGGAGGCCACATTAGCATACGCACTGTAATCAGACGCCTCCACCATCAGAGAATGCGAGCACGACGACCCATAAAGCGTCCATGGTTGACATTACGTCATCGCCATGCTCGATTTGACTGGTCACATGATCATTTGGGGTGGACTATTCGAACATGGTGACGGGTCCACTGGTCTGATGAAAGTCGTTTTTTGTTACGCTCTACCGACGGTCGTACAAGGGTTTGGCGCCAACGAAACACTTCATTTCAGGAAAACTACATTTTGGGCACAACTGCTTTTGGGGGTGGGGTTGTAACTGTGTGGGGTTGTTTTTCCTTTGACTGTAAGTTGGACTTGTAGTATGTTCTTGATGGTAATCTGACAGGCCAAAAATACCGTGACAATGTGCTCGCTCCACGCGTAGTTCACCATTTCGACAATCATGCGTTGGCTGACAGGCCAATGTTCATGGACGACAGCGCTAGGCCACATAGAGCCTAAATAGTACAACATGTTTTACAGCAAGAGGCTGTTCAGACAATTCCATGGCCTGCAATGTCGCCAGACATGAACCCTATAGAGCATGTATGAGACTTTATTGGCCGAATAATTAACCAATGCAATCCAAAATGTCAAAATATTGACGAATTAAGAACTGCTATCTTACAGGAGTGGCAACAGTTCCCCCATGAACGGATTAGGCGTATTGTGCGAAGCATGACGAAGCGTGTTACAAAACTTCACAATAAACGCGGTGGATATACTCGTTATTTATGTGTATGCCTTACACATACGCACAATAGATGCATTTAAAA
>MJUT01042998.1:0-19108 GCA_002080005.1 Gigantidas platifrons
ACTCTAGAATCAACATCATTCGGATAGATTTTGACCAGACCTTGTACATACTTAGTCCTTAAAAGAATATGGAACCCCATTGATTGTCAAGGTCATAGGTCAAAGGTCAAGATCACCGGGTCAAATTTTTACCGCGTAACATCCTTGTGAACACTCTAGAATCAACACCCTTCAATGGATTTTTACCAAACTTGGTACATATTTAGTCCTTAAGAGAATCTTGAACCCTAATGATTTTAAAGGTCATAAGTCAAAGGTCAAGGTCACCAGGTCAATTGATTTTTTTACCGCGTAACATCCTGTAAACACTCTAGAATCAACATCCTTCAATGGATTTTAACCAAACTTGGTACATACTTAGCCCTTCAGAGAATCGGAAACCCTGTTGATTTTCAAGGTCATAGGTCAAGGTCACCAGGTCATTTTTTTTACCGCGTAACATCCTTGTGAACACTCTCTGGAATCAACATCCTTCAATGGATTTTGACCAAACTTGGTACATACATAGGCCTTAAGAGAATCTGGAACCATATTGATTTTCAAGGTCATAGATCAAAGGTAAAGGTCACCGGGTCAAATTTTTAGGCGAGGGGATACGCCACGCTTTGCGGTGCGCTTGTTAAAAATTGATTTGGAAGTAGTTTCTCGCTAAATTAAACTGATACAAATAACATTTTCTTATCGATAAACATTTCAAGATTATGTGGATATGAGCATAATTTTTTTTTATTGAGCAGATTTTTTTAATTGCGATTTTAAGTTCAATTACGGTGCATTCTTTGTTGATTTAAATGACACCTATAATGTTGGCGACTACGTCATCAAAGTCACGTGATGACTGAATAAGCTGGATATGCAGTTTATTTGTCAATTAAGACGCCCATAAAGAGAAGTATAATCAATACAAACAAAAGAAGCAATAATTCGCATGATTATGACAAAACAAAGAGAGAAAGAAAAAAGTGAATAAACTGAGTTAACAGTATACATATAAGACAATATATATATATCTCAAACGTATATTATCATCTTCAAAGTTTGATTCTATTAAAACGACAGTGTCCGTACAGAAATGCAGTGATAAAAGGTGTAAAACATGCCCCGATATTGTTAATTCGTGTGAATTTACTTTCAAAAACGGTAAACACTTTAAACTTAAACAAAATATTTCATGTAAAACAAAAAATGTGATATATTCTATTATATGTAAAAACTGTGATGAGTTTTATGACGGGGAAACACAAATGGAATTAAAGGCTAGAATAACATTACATCGACAGCAGACGAATAATCCCGAACTTACAATACTGCGTGCCAATGAACATTTCCGTCAATGTTCGGGAGGATATTTCCATATTTTCCCGTTATATAAAGTTCACGGCGGAGATTATTTAAGAGGAGAAAAGGAAAAACTGTTAATCAATATTTCAAAGCCGGGTTTAAATGATAAATGATGCAGAATTGTGTTCCGAACATTTTCCCGCATATATAGTTGAACTGTAAAAATAGTCTCCCTTTGTTTTTATTATAACGTCACTCTATTGTTGACGTCTTTCTATTGTTTACTAATAGAATAAGAATATGAATACTTTATTATACCAATCATGGTGCCCATAGCTGAGCAGTAGAATCAATACAGAATCATACATAACAAATTATAAACCACATACTCATATAACATAATAATAATGATAACTTGATTAGATTCGATTAGTTTGATTAAATACACATAGTGAGACTAAGACTAAATGAAAATAAGCAAAATAAATATTCAAATTAACCATCACAATTGACTGCACAATAAAACATTTAAATATGAAAAATATTTTGAATTATTTATTGTACCTGATGATCTGTGCAAACAGTGAAAGCGCTTGTGCTATATAAAATGTGATTGTAGTTCCAGAATTCTGTTTACATTTTTGTTATATTCGTCAATCGCACGGCTATATTAACATTTTACATATAATTTTACGTGTGGATTTGTTTGGGAATTCTCGGAACTACGATGAAATGGAGACTTCACATCTATTAGAAGAAATTTCTAGTAAGTTGACTTTGAATCATGAAGATTTAAGACAATTAATTCACTTAAATAGTTATAATAGGCTAGGGGGAACTAGCGAGAGGATTTGTAAAAGAAAACAGTCTTGTGTGTGAAATGTGCTACTTTACTCATCAGCAGAAAACGTAAAAAGAGACAGTACATATACTTTACAAAACTAAATACAGAAACGAAATTGAGAATCTGGAATTCAACCTACATGTACACAATATCCCCCGCCAAAAAGAAAAATGCCCCATTTTTCTAAACAGGTTGAATTCGGATGATATTTAACTATTTCAATATAATACAATTCCCCCCAAAAAAATATACATGTAAATTATAATTTCACTTCTATACATAAGAAACGTCTGAGCAACTTTCAACCAACCCAAACTTCACTCTAAACTCTCATTCATGTTCATGCAAAATCTATCAATCGTAGTGGAAAAGTTTAGCATATATATGTATATATGAAATCAAAAATGTCTTTCAAATTATGGCAGATCATTAAAAAGATTTCAATGAACATAATTCAGTAGAGTCCCCACTCTGAGCAAACATTTGAAATATTTTTCAATGAGGCTACCCATAAATGACATTGACAAGAAAATGAACAAGACATGTTTGGCCAGAATACAAAGACATACAATAAATTGTCAAATGAAAAGCATCATAAAAAGACATATCATATGGATTATTTTCTGAAATATCTCTCACACCACTGACAAATGATTTTCACATAACTTATTTGAAACTACGCGATTTTGCCATGAAACAATATCTCGCTACTTCACAAACTAGAAACTCTATTTCTCGACAACACATGTCATGTACCACTTAGTCAAAATTCACCTTAAAATAAAAAAAAATCTCACATCTATCTGATGCACGTTTCACTTCTACTTATTCACAATAATGCTTCAAAACTTGGAATCTTATAAAACAATGCACAATCCACTTCTACTTATTCACAATAATGCTTCAAAACTTGGAATCTTATAAAACAATGCACAATCTATATACGCTTGTTGAAAAACAACAAATATATCTATATATGAAAAACAAAATCATTATATATCTTTCATATTATATGCATCAAAATAGTAAAAATGCACAATATATATTCTTGAAAACAAAATGCTAACATCCATTGTCACACATTATAAGTGGTTGGAACTAAGCAACCTAAACATAAAATCGGCATTGCACCAATATCGTCCATAAAGTTCCAATAAGTATATCGGTTCATATTACAAATTGTTTACTGAGCTAAATCTTACATTCAAACAGATTATGTACAGTTCATAGTTGCTCAATACTTGTGTATACAACGATCTTATGACATCATTCTCAACAGATTATAAAGTTCATGTGGTTGCTCAGTACTTGTACACCGATCTTATGAGATAATTCTCAACAGATCCCAGTCCATGGAGTCATCATACTGTCCATCAAAATGTCACATCTTGGCTGATCTTCGTTTTATCGTCTATCTATGGGGAATATATCTTCATAATTTCACAATTGTCTTTTAAATACTCATATCAATAGCCTTTAATTTGTTATGAGATCATTCTCAAGAACAATGTAATATAATTTGTCCCTCAATTTTTGTTATGAGATAATTCTCAAAAACAATGCATTATTATAATTGTCTCTCGATATTGTTATGAGATAATTCTCAAGAACAATGCAGTATAATTGTCTCGATTTTTTTGTTATGAGATAATTCTCACAAACAATTACTGTATAAATCGAGGTGGTTTTGCTCAGTCTTATGCGGTCCAAGAAATGAAAAGATACAGTTGCGTAAATATGGCTGACTGATCCAAAACGAGGCCAACAGCTACACCACGAGGGCCAAACACAATCAAAATTTCACAAACAGAAAAATCACAGCAATTAACTTTTTCCTGATGATCGAAATGTTACATCTTAAACAATTTGAAGGTTCTCCAACATATAATAGGCTTGGGGGAACTAGCGAGAGGATTTGTAAAAGAAAACAGTCTTGTGTGTGAAATGTGCTACTTTACTCATCAGCAGAAAACGTAAAAAGAGACAGTACATATATTTTACAAAACCAAATACGGAAACGAAATTGGGAATCCGGAATTCAACCTACATGTACACAATATGGTACAAATGATGAAAACATTTCTAGCATATCGAACATCTTTAACAGTTTAGAAAAAGTGCTAAGAAATACTGAAATTAATGCGGATAAGGAATTATCACCGCAAATACATGAATCACAGAATAGAATCGAACAACAGGCTATAAATGCAAAAAGAACTACTTTACAAACTTGGGCACGTTTGTTAAATGAAAGGAAGCAACATTTCTGGAATTATTTACGATTCCAAAATACAGCCGTAATTTATGAAACATGGCTTGGAAAAGAAGATCCTGTTCTTTCTAGAAAGTTTCAAGTGAAACAGAACCCCGGTGAACACCAAGAAGATATATTCATTCGCACAGAAAATGCTTTACAGTATTTTGAAGTGGAAATAAAACTTCTAAAGAACAAAGCTAACAGACATGAGAAGAAATACACGGATGTAGATAAACACACGAATGAAATTCTTATTTCAAAATTTAACAATCAAATTCTAGAGTCTTTGCAACAATTATGGACGGAAGAATGTAGAAAAGAAGAAGAAAAATCGATTGGAATATGGAAAAAGAAGCAACCCTGGTTTGATAACTACGAGGAAAAATACGGTACAGTTTTTTTTATCCCAGTTTTTAAAAAACCTAAGAAACATGAAAAGTCTGGTTATCAAAAATTTCCAACAATGAAATATAACAACAGAAATTATAATGTAGACAGAAATATGTACCAGTCGAACAGACCCGAAACCCGACGAAAAATATACCACCACCAAGTATATGAGCATCACAGAAATCCAAACTCAAACTTTAGAAAAGAAAATGCAAATCATCAACGTTCTGGAAGGAATAGGTTCCGCAACACAAATTTTAGAAAAGGATATATTCATCGTAATGGAACAACGTACATAGGAAAAAATGTCGAGAAATTTTTTTTAGAAAGAGGCGTGTCCGACAAAGGTGGCGGAACACAAGACAATGTACAAATACTACAAACCGCGAGTCGGCAACAATCTCCGGAGAATATGTTTTTCGATCAACAAACACGAGTCAAGGTAATTGCATAACGCCGAAAATAATTAATCTGTCACAAAGAATACTCAACGATAATGAAATAAATCTACTTAAGAGAGGATTAAAATTTACACCTACACCACAGGAAGACAGAAATTTGAAATGCGGATATTAGTGATTTTTGCAGAAAATTAAGATTGAGTTATATATTTAACGAAAAAGATAAAGATGAAGATGAAGATGACGATGATCTCAAACCTTTAGTACGAAATAAATCAAATCGGAAACCGAAAGTGACAAAAGACAAACACTTAGAAGAAACCATTACAATGTTAAAAACCAAATCTTTAGAAAAAAAATACCAATATTAAAGAAAATTTATCGCCAAAAGAAAGGAAGGCGGTCCTAGATCTTAAATCAGACAAATCAATTATAATAAAGGAAGCGGACAAAGGTAGCGCAATTGTTATTCTTGATCGAGATTATTATAGAGAAAAAAATCTCAACATGTTAACGGATAATCAGTATTACGAAATGACAGATAAAACGGCGGATAAAAAAACAAGAAAACTTATTGAAAAACTGTTTGTAAAGGATGACCACGGTGTATTAGATGAAGAACTAGACTATACTACAAATTTTGCATTCACTGAAAGTTATTTTTACGGATTACCTAAAATACACAAAAGCCAAGAAATATCTAAAGCAATTTCAAGTAAAATTCGGAATATATAGAAATTCTTCGACCCGACGACCTAACAATTCGACTAATAGTTGGAAGACCAAATAATGTGACTCAAAGACTAAGTAATTTTATTGATATCATTCTTAAACCTTTATGTCAGGAAGTGCCCAGTTTCATTCGAGACGACTTATATTTTTTAACTCATTTACCCGAAATTGTCCCCGTAAATTCGGAACTCATTACCTTTGATGTCGTAAGTTTATATACCAACATTCCACACGATCTTGGATTGTCTGCCGTTAAATTCTGGCTAGAGAAGAAATGCCATTTAATCCAAAGAAATATATCCGAAAGTTTTATTCTATCTTCATTGAAAATAATTTTGGAAAACAATGTGTTTTATTTCGACGGTTTATATTATAAACAGAAATAAAGGTACAGCTATGGGTTGGGTACTAAAGTTGCACCAACATATGCTACGTTGGTTCTAGGATACTTAGAACACCAGCTGATTTCAACTATTACAGTGAAATACGGAGAATCGTTTGCAACATACATAAGAAATAACTGGAAACGTTTTCTTGACGACTGTTTTATTTTATGGAATACAGATATATCCGTCGAAAATTTTCATTCTGAGTTAAATGGATTAAATGAACATATTCAGTTTACCATGAATCGTAGTAAGTCGGAGATGCCTTTTCTGGATGTATTAGTTAAAATTACAGAGAATAACTATATTGAAACAGATTTATACTCTAAAACTAGGGATTCTCATTTGTACTTAAATTTTAATTCATGTCATCCGAAACATATACTAAATTAAATATTCCCTTCAATTTAGCATCCCGTATTGTTACAATTATCAATACGGAAGAAACCAGAGACAAAAGACTTTCCCAATTAAAATCGTATTTGCAGAAACAATGTTACCCGGAACAATTAATACATTTTGGCATTTCGAAAGCTTTAGAAAAAGGTCCAATACAAACATCTAATAGACAAAGTGAACAACAAGAAGTTATTCCGTTCGTAACTACTTATAATCCAAGAAACTTCAATATTTTTGGATATATGAAACAAATTGAAAATCATTTAAAACTTAGCCAAACCATGGATAATGTTCTACAGAAGAAGAAGATCATAAGCAGTAAAAGACAATCTAAAAATCTCAAATGTATATTATCATCTTCAAAGTTTGATTTTATTGAAACGACAGTGTCCGTACAGAAATGCAGTGAAAAAGGTGTAAAACATGCCCCGATATTGTTAATTCGTGTGAATTTACTTTCAAAAACGGTAAACACTTTAAACTTAAACAAACTATTTCATGTAAAACAAAAAATGTGATATATTCTATTATATGTAAAAACTGTGATGAGTTTTATATCGGGGAAGCACAAATGGAATTAAACCTAGAATGACTTTACATCGACAGCAGACGAATAATCCCGAACTTACAATACTGCGTGCCAATGAACATTTCCGTCAATGTTCGAGAGGACATTTCCATATTTTCCCGTTATATAAAGTTCACGGCGGAGATTCTTTAAGAGGAGAAAAGGAAAAACTGTTAATCAATATTTGAAATGTAGGTCAGTATAACGTACACCATTTCGCGGGAGGGTACACGGAATAGCCGAATTGACAACATTACCGTGTTTGCGCTAAAAGTGCTGTTGTTGAGTATTATATAAACTGACGATAACACGGCGTCATATTAGAATGATAAATAATGCAGAATTGTTTCCGAAAATTTTCCCGCATATATAGTTGAACTGTAATAATAGTCTCCCCTTGTTTTTATTATAACGTCACTCTATTGTTGACGTCTTTCTATTGTTTACTAATATGAAAAACATTTGAAATATTTATTGTACCAGGCCCCGGCGCCACAAAACTATTTAAGTACAAATTTTGTACTCAGCTTGAGAATATTCTTAAATTTTGTATTCTGAGAAAAATTTACCGCCACAAAACTATTTGAGCAAAATGTTTGTACTCAGCTTGAGAATATTCTTAAATATTTGAGAATGGCTTATACCATGCTTAAGTAATTTACTCAACATCCAAGATGATGTCAAGAATAATAAGGAAACGTAGAAAAGAAAGAAATACAATAATTCCAAGGCGTAGGGTATACAGAGATGGAAGTAATTCCTTAGAAACCATGACAGATAATGATTTATTGAGAAATATCGGTTCAGGCGACCCACGATAGAGTTTATAGATGATGCCAATGATACCTGCCATCAGTTTTCCACACAGTTCCTCATCTTTTAATTTTGATTGCTCAATAAGCAGCATTTCTTCGTCAATGGTCCAGATGGACCCACTTTTCCCTTTAGTGTCCATATTTATAATGCAATGTGTTAAACAGACGATAATTTGACAAACTTACATCAAAACGCCCGTACTTTTCCCGATGTTTACTAGTTCTTTTTTATCTTCCACACAGGAGAGTTCCACAATGTGCACTGAAGAAACTCCCCCTTTTTTTTGTATATATAGACTTTTATTGTATTTTATAGTATTGAAATATTTTTAATCAACACG
Source organism: Gigantidas platifrons (assembly GCA_002080005.1). Taxonomy (NCBI): domain Eukaryota; kingdom Metazoa; phylum Mollusca; class Bivalvia; order Mytilida; family Modiolidae; genus Gigantidas; species Gigantidas platifrons. The sequence continues at coordinate 8,415 of MJUT01042998.1, forward strand.
ATAGTGGTTCTCCTCAACAAAACAGAGGGATATACCGGACAAGAAGAAGAATGCCACATACGTAGTTGAATTTTTTTTTACTCAACTGAGAACGTTCTCAAATCTGAGAAAAAAGTTTTGTGGCGGAGAAAAGAAGGTTTATTCTCAACTGAGTAAACATTTTCATTCTGAGAATATTTTTATTCTCAGAATATTTTAGTTTTGTGGCGCCGGGGCCTGATGATCTGTGTAAACAGTGAAAGCACTTGTGCTATGACGTTACGCACGATATTGCGTCAATGATGAGCAATCTTATATATTTCTCTGAATAGGAAGTTCTATTTAAATATGTTCACACAAAACATGCATTTTTTGTATTTTAGACTTGTATGAACCTACTCCTCCCACGAATTGATTAAATTTTGTCATAATTATCCGGAATATTCAATAAAATGACATAAATTATATCGAAATCGTCAAATTTTGCGTGTAAGACGTAACAAACTATATGCATTCTCCTTAAACAAAAAGCAGGTGCGCTCTTGCAGAAAGCGTGAAACTCGCGAAATGTTGCATGACAATTTTACATCATATTTTCTATATGATGTCATGTGAAAAAATACGCCATTTTGAAGAAAAAGAGGATATTTTCGAAAATTCCGAATTCACTTGCTACTGTAAGATTCTAAGGAGTGGTAAATTTCTTCAAGTTAGACTTTTAATAATTATAAAATGAGAAAACGTTCGATTGTGATATTTGATCAAATAAATGTACTATGAATCGTGTATAAAATACACAATTTTTCACAGCTTTGGATCAACGCATAAAAGCACCACGTCTGTTTTCGGATGTCTTGCACAAATGTCCAACGTCGAAGTTTTACGATTCCAAGTAACGAAACAGTCATAGTAAGACGTCATATTGTAAAATAAATGTTTAAATTGTGAAACATGGTTGTTTTGTTATGAAAGTACATATACTGAATGAGACACAGAGCAATTTTTTACAAAGTATATCTACTCTTATAACGTCTTTTGGAGCAAATCCGAATGTCTTGCAGTTTTGTCCACTAAACGATTTTTACGTTGCTAACGTTAACATCCATTATGTACGTTGTTAATGTTCAACCACTGAATACACATGGCAAAAATGTTGACTCGACTTGAATTTACTTGATATACAGAAGCTTTATATGACGCACGACTTCTATATTATTAAAGAACTTCCTTTAACCTCGTCAAAACTCTAAATTTAGCCATATTATACCTTTACAAAAAATTATTGATTTATATAAAATTAAAGAAAAAAGTTTTTGATTTCCGTATAAATGTAGAAATAATAATTGGTCATTAAACATAAAGATAGATTAATCATGTTATTTACAGACGATATGCTCACGGAAATCTCCAGAACTCTCGCAGTGGTATATTATAGTACACTGAAGAAATTCCACGCCTCAAAAACAAAACTTCAAACCTATCAGTCAAAATAGAAAAATTCATCAAATAATTTCTTCAAATTCAGACGATCTTTAAGTCCGAAACTTGTCTTGTTACAACTGTACTTGTGGTGATTGCTTTATTGGCAAAATGCAAAGCTGAGAAAAAGTAGAGTTCATTGGTAACCATAGGAGAGTTGAAACTGCATGTGAAAACAATTACGAACGGATAGATTCTGATTCCGATACAATCGAAAATATTGTTGAAAGGTATGGTGATTACAGCTTTAGCTTCCGATCCGAATCATGAGTACGACCTTCAAAAATGACAACAGGTCCATAATTAATTTAACAGAAATTTTCAGATAGTTGGAGTGACACATCTGATCGTCTTTCAAAAATTATAAGAGGATTGTATTACGGAAGGATACAAAGCAAGCCATTTTTATTTCAACTGATTTCACGCAAAACTGCGCGTGTTATTCTGCCACGATCTGTTTCATTTGTGCGGAATTAGAAGGAGATACAATTACTGTTCCGGAAGAGCTACATCTTGACATTCTTCAGTCTTCAAATACACGTATTCAGTAAATAAAAGAAATGCTATCATAAAAGCTACACCTTGATTATTGCTTAACCACCCTCTCACGAAGCGATGGGTATACAATATTAGGAATAGCTGTCCGTCGATCCGTTCGTTCATTCGTTCGTTTGTTCGTTCCTTTGATCGTATCGATAAAAACCGGAAAACCAAAATAATAGATAGCAACAGGGACACACGCATAAATAGAGACAGCCAAACAAATTGATAAATATATCTTGAACAGAATAAAACGCATTTACGCGACGTTGCTTTTGATACCCGAATTTTCGTCCTAAAATGTCGAAATCTGACGTTACCGTAGAATACGCATTATCGTGCGTAACGTCTATATAAAATGTGATTCTAATATGACGTCTATAAAACGGCACACACGATATTACTCAATATCTCTATATTTAGCGCAAGTGCGGTACACAACAAATCTGGCTGTTCTCTGTGACTCCCGCTGTGAAATTTTTTGAGTGAGCTGCCGGAGTTTATGCATACATAATTTCCTAAAAACACAGTGTTTAATCCCTATAATTCTCACTCTTGGACATCGTGTTTGTTTTCGACGCTAAATACTATTAAAGACATACCCAAGGAGAGCCTCATACAATACAAATACGATTGGAAACTGAAAAAAATCCGCGAAATGTTATTGACGACTTTGGAACATAATCAACATGACGTCATTGGCGTCATATGAAGACTTCCAGTTTGAAACGTAAAGATTAGATGTTGTTTGGCTTCGTGTACGCTTCAAGTTTGATACAATTTAACTAAAATAAGTTTTCAAGGTAAGCTTTTTAAAATATTGTTTTATTGTTTTAAAATATTGTTGTATTTACTATACAATAAGTATGTTACCTTACTATAAGGTAGCTACAGGTGTAGCAGTATTCGTCTGAGTCCACTGGTCTGACAGAAAGTCAAGCCCCTGGAGTAGAAGAACGTCTTTACACTTCAAGGTACTTCGAATAACTGCACTGCTTCCGGTTACACAACATACAAAGTCACATCCGGTTTGGGATATGATCAATATCCGGTTTTCCTACAACATTCCTCCCCCTTTTCTGCAACGATTAAATTACCAAAGTTATATTATAAAAGATATAGTATCTTGGTATTCTGTTAGCCCATGTATATATATGCATATGACAGTACGATGGTTCTGAGTATTATTCCTGTTGATACTGGCATAAAACATCAATAACATATCTACAATAAATGTAACAAGTTAATAAACATATGTACAAAATATATCCAACTGCCTTACTAGATTCTGTATAACCGTTTGACATTCACAGTGGTTATCTGAGCGATTTCCTCCTGTGTAGTATTGAACATAGTAGCCATTTTCCACAAAATTTCCTGGAGTAACAGAGGAGTAGCCGGAACCCGTTTGGAAGGAGAAGGTAAGGAGAATCTGTTTCCAGTAAGATATCTGATAGTTCCATATTGCAAACTGTAGAAAGGAAATCAGGGTATTTGTTATTCATCAGCAGAAATGGAGAAATGCCAAATTTACTATTTTTAAATGCCAATTTTTTTTATTTTATAGTCTTCCAAAGAGGAATTAAAACAATGCCAATGAATAGAGTGGTCTGCTGAAAGGTTGTTACAAAGAATATCCAAACATAGTGATTGTATGCGTTGATCTCCACGGCAGTGAATGACTACAGGAAGGTTCCTCTTTTTCGCCACTTTCAATTGGGCTTCAAATATTGACGATTGATGTTGAAGTTCTCTTGAGCTTGGTTTATCAGTGGAGTCTAGCCCACACTCTCCAATGGCTACCATATTTCTTGCGCCGGCTAGTATATCAAGGTCTTTTAACCACCTTTCCACTCCTTTTTTACCCTCCAGATTTACCAGCATTGGGTGAATCCCAATTGTCATTCTTATCCTTTCATCCTTCCTTATCTCTTCCCTCCTGTTTGTTGATGGCCACTTATTCGGAAAAGCAAAATTTGTAATCAGATGCGCTACCTTAAAAGTTTGGTCGGAATCTTCCCATTCATATTGCTGTAAGCCAGAAGATCTGGCTGTCTTACAAATCATGTCCATATGAAGGTGAGCGTCTGAAACCTGTATTTCCTTTATTTTAGTACATTTATATAGTAATTTCTGTTTATCGAAATGAATGAGATTTTCTGAATTTCCTGTTTGAAATATGAGCGTCGAAAGTATTTTCCAGTGTAATAGTGAAGAGATGTGTGTTGGTGGGTAGTTGGAGTGCACAAGTTGAACATCGTAATGATTTTGTAGATTGAATAGCTTTACAAATTTCATGTCTGTTGAATGGAAGAAAGCTTGGCTGCATATTTTGAATCCCACGTGAGTGCTAACATGATCCCTGAGTTGATCCAAAGTTTTCTTGTTATATTGTTGGCATAGTTCCAGCAATAACCCATTCATCCTCTCAACCCAGATGTTGCTATACTGTTCCCCATAACGATGCCCTTCACTCTCTGAGTTGTGTTTCTCCATAATATGTACTTGTAACATTCTTTCCTGGCCAAATTGGAAGTTACAAGACCAACATGCAGTTAGGAGTGCTGTGTACCAAGGAAGATGCATGTGTAGAACGTGATTTCTAACATTCGTGAATCTACCTTGGCAAACTGGACATAGTCTCCCTTTTCCTGTCTTTTGAGTAGTGCCCCGGATCCTGTCTTTTGTGTCCTGGTCTGGAATCTCACCTTCCATAGGCCCATAATCCAATTTAAATTAATCTTCATCATTCTTAAAATATAAAAAAAACCTACATATTTACAATATATATATATATATACATAATTACATTTCCCATTGACGTTTTCTTGTTTATAACACATAATTCTGTAAGTGCCTGGGAATTTGTCTTTGTCTCCCTCTGGTCTGATCCAACTGACGAATGTTACCTGGAAGAGGATCTAAACCATAGATGAAAGTTTCATCTAAATCGCTAGAAATATTGTCAAGGAAATCTAAGTTTTGAATTATAACTGGACCCTCGTTTATCAATATATCTGATGTATTGCGATCGTCGGAAGTCAGAATTTCTGACATATGTTGTGTTTGTCCATATAGCCAATCCAGGTTTAATTCATCTGTCTCATCTATATCATATTCTTCCCTCGTTTCTTGAACTTCCTTGCCAATCACCGAATTTCGAAGTTTTTTCAGCCAAACAGGAAAATCATTTCCTCGATATAATTTCAACTTGTCATGATGTATGACTGTTGAGCCCTTTTTATCCTGGATTTTATACAGAACAGGAAATGTTTCTTCTACCACTATATATGGTCCTTTCCATGGTGCTCTTAACTTCGGAGACTGACCTACCTTCTTTGCGGAATCTATTTTCAATACCACATCTCCGACAGTGTATGATCTGAAATTAGTATTCAGGTCATAGTCCCGTTTTTGTCTCCTTTGAACCATTTTCAAATTTTCCCTAGATAGCATATGGACTGCCGATAATGTGTTTTGCAGTCCTATAACATATTCTGCTACATCTTGATCTTCCTCATTATATTTTTTCCCTCCTAGTAAGAGATCTAGTGGTTGTGAAACCTCCCTTCCAAAAAGCAAAAAGTTTGGAGTATATCCTGTTTGTCTGTTCTCAGTCGATCTAATAGCCCCAGCTAGTTGTTGCAAGTGTACATCCCATTTATTTTGTGTCTTTTTTAAGAAACAACGAATAATTTGGAGTATTAATCTATTATATCTTTCCACTTGGCCATTTGAAGCTGGATGATAAGCAGTTGTCCTAGTTTTTGAGATTTCCAAAAGATTGCATAGCTGTCGGATTAAATTTCCATCTACATTTTTACCTTGATCCGAATGTAATTCAAGGGGGCAGCCAAATCTAGAAAGGGTACTGTCCATTAAAGCCTTGGCTACTGTTTCAGCATGTTGACAAGGAAGTGGACAACACTCCAACCACTTTGTAAATTGGTCAATAATTACCAGGATGTATTTATTTCCTTGTTTGGTTATTGGTAATGGTCCTAGAATATCAATATGTATCCTTTCAAAGGGTACTCCAGCATGATACTAGTTGTGCTCTGGCTTTCCTGCAAGGTTTCTTTTGTGTGTTGCAAGTTTTACAGGTTGACACATATAATCCGCAATCTGTTGACATACCATACCAATATACTGTTTTTTTAAGTCTACTGATGGTTTTGTTTTGACCCAGATGTCCAGATGATCTTAAATCATGACAGTATCTTAATACCTGCTGACGTAAACCTTTTGGTACTATAAATAATAACCGGTCCTGTAATGGATCTTGCCATAGATAATACAAAATACCATCTTTTAACTGTAATTGTGACTTGCATTTCCATAAATGGCGAACTTGAAGACTGCACATTTGTAACTCCTGCTTTCTTGGTTCATATTCATCATTAAGCCAATTGATCAGCTGATTAATATCAGTATCTTGATTTTGTGATTCTACCAATTCGTCCTTAGAAAATGAGTCTGTCCAGTTACTACCTATCTCGTTGTCCTTCAGAGTATTAAGAACACTTACCTTCCTTACAGAGAGTGGCATCACAAAATCAACGTCCTCTTCGAAGGTTTTCCATTGTTTTCGAGCTCGAGTACAAAACTTACATCCCCCACATGGTAAATCTTCCAACTTAATAATGGGTTGGTAGTTATTACATAAATCTAGGTCATCAGGTATTCTTGATAGGGCATCTGCATTCCCATGTTTTCTTCCCGGTCGATGTTGAATAATCATATCATATTGTGATAATTCTTCGATACAGCGTGCTAGTTGACCCTCTATATTCTGAAAGCTTAAAAGCCATGAAAGACTATTATGATCTGTTCTTACGAGGAATTGACCTCCAAAGAGGTAGTGTCTGAATTGTCTGGTGAATGTCACAATTTCTAGAAGTTCTTTCCTTGTAGTGCAATATTTCCTCTGAGTTGCAGTCATTATCTTGCTGGCAAAACATATCGTTCTTTCAATTCCATTTTGGATTTGACTCCATTCTGCCCCAATTGTCCCATCTGATGCGTCGGTATCCAAGATGAATGTTTCATTAGGGTCTGGATACCCTAAAGTAGTGGCCTGAATAAGAGCAGAATTGAGGTTTGAAAAAGCTTCCTGACAGGTGTCATTCCAATCAAATTCTGTTTTTTCTCTTGTCAATCTATGAAGAGGTGCTGCAATGTTTGAATAGTTTCTAATATGTTCGCTATGATAATTAGTGAAACCCAAAAATGATTCCAGTTGTTTCTTTGTCTTTGGTATAGGCCAGCTTTTTATTACTTCTACACTTTCAGGATTCACTGAAATGCCATTTTCATTAACAATTTTCCCAAGAAATTTTACTTCCCTCTGAAAAAGTTGACATTTAGAAGGCGTTAACTTCAAATTGTAGGTCTTGAAACGATCAAGAACAGCGGCTAAGTTTTGTAGGTGATCATCAAAATTTTTCCCAAGGATAATTACATCATCCAAATATGCTAAGCATTCAGACCATGTTAACCCTTGCAAAATAAACTGCATTACTCTGTTGAAACTGGCAGGGCTGTTACAGAGTCCAAATGGGAGGCGAACATGCTCAAAAAGACCATATTTTGTTATAAATGCTGTTTTGTGTCTATCTTCAGGGTCGACGAGAAGTTGCCAATATCAGGATGCCATGTCGACGCAGTTCATATACACACAGCCCCTCAATGTGTCTATACAAGTTTCCATTCTGGGTAACGGAAAAGCATCTTTGGTAGTTACTTTGTTCAAGGCACGGTAGTCGATACAATATATTATGCTTCCATCTTTTTTCCGTACCAAGACTGGAGCAGAGGCCCAATCAGAACATGATGGCTGTATGACTCCTTTTTCTAACATCTGCTGTAAATGTTTCTCTTCTTCATTTTCGAATTTTAATGGAGTCCGTCGCAATCTCTGTCTTATAGGTTGAGCATCCCCTGTGTCTATTTTATGTTTAATTGGTCCATTGTATAGTCCTAAGTCCATATCATTTTTGGCAAAAACTATAGCATACTTAATTAATAATTCAGCAATTTTAATACTTGTTGAGTATTCATGTCCTTAATTGATCTGTTGAATAAATCATGTAAATGAGTTGGTATGTCTTTTTCCAATTTCTCAAATTTTTCACTTTCTCCAAAGTTTTCTCTTTTCAATGTGTTTATGTTGAATGACTGTTGATCATGACTACTGGTAATAGAAGATGTACATGTATTTTGGACATCCGGGCTGACAGAATATCCGTCAGGACCATTAATACATGTATTCTGAAAACTCGGGCTGACAGATGTTCTGTCAGTACTTTTATCGGATTGATGTTCTATTATTTTGTCAATCTCCATTCCAATGCCATACTTATGACCTTCTTTGAGTGTGATGTATTGGTCTGTATTGCTACGTAATACAACCTCTACCTGTTCTCCCTCTGGTATAAGGATGTTTGATGAAAGAAGACCTTTTAAGTGTTGTCTTGGTTGTACAATAATATTGTCATCTGGTACTGTATTTATGTTAGTTTCAGCCAACTTCATTGAATAGGGTGGAACTACAACTTTCTTTTTTAGTTCTATTCTGTAAATCTTGATGTTATTTACTGTTTCAGTACATAGACATGTAGCAGGTATGTTTTCACTGTTTAAGGAAACTGAAAAACTTGACAGATCAATAACAGCATGATTATATTCAAGGAAATCGATACCTAATATTATGTCATCATTTATATTGGCAGCAATAAATGTCCATTTCAATTTTGACTTACCAATTTCAACAGGGACTTCACTTGTAATCCGTGCTTCCATTTCTGACTCTTTTCCAGCTCCTGATAATCGTACATGCTCTTTAAGTTTAACTGATGGACCCAGCTGTTTCAGTAGAGAATTATTGATGACAGATACTTGTGGTGCACTATCTATCAGTCCCATTAATTGATGTCCATTTATTTTTACAGGAATCACCAAAGTTTTAGTTGCTAAACCATCCCTGTATAGTGATATTTCTTTGACTTTATACTGTGTGTCCTTAATATTCATTATCGGTGGTGGTTGGCCTGTACTTGAAGGATTGGTCAAGGATCGGCCTACGTCCTTGACCCGGAGAAGTTTAAAGATCTGGGTGAAGGTGACCTACTTCTGTTTGGTGACATTACTCTCTTATGTGGACAATCTCTGATGAAGTGTCCTTCTTCCCCACAATTATATCAACTGTATGTCCTATTTGGGCTTCTTGATTGTTCTCTTTGAGGAGATACAGCTCTTTGTGGTGATATTGGTCTTTCTCTTGGTGTCAAGGCATTAAGTATTTTTCGTACCATTGCTTTCGTCTCTTGTAGATCATCTTCTGTTTTCTTTAATCTTCTTTCAAAATTTGTGCTAAATGCTTGTTCCTTGTCTGTAGTTCCATAAATAGCCCGTACTGTTGGTTCTGCTTGATTGGCACTCTCTAAAAAACTTACCCTCTTTATGTCGACTTTTTTTTCCTCCCAGTATTACTCTTTGGTTGGCAATAGCACTTTTTACAAATTGGACTGCCTCATCCAAATTTTCCGGATTTTTATCCATGGCCGTTAATGCTGCACGTTTATCATAACATCCTTTCAGAAAAGAATCTGTAGCTAATGTTTGTATTACTTTATCTGGGGTATCCGGATAACCATCTCTTGCCAACTCTTGTGCTCGTTCTGCAAATTCTTCTATAGGTTCTTCAGATTCTTGTTTCAAATCTTGTAGTTGTCGGAGTATTATGCTCGGTAACTCCTTTTTCCAAAATCGTTCATCCATTTTCTTACATAGTAGGTTGTAATTGTTTTGTACTTGTGTAGTGTTGGAGCTGAACATTTTCAGTGATTTGTTCCTTAAGCACTCAATCAGCTTATACAACCTTTGCTCATCCGACCATTTATAACTGCCACCTATGGTTGAAAATTGTAGAAAATAGGGTCTCCAGTCATTTATTCCATCAAATACTGACATCTTAGGTGGAGGTGGTCCGATATATTTCTCTAGAGACGCATCATCGACTCTGTGTGTCTTAGTATCTTGTGTTGGTCTATCTTGATTCGGTCTACTCTCCGAGCTTTGTCTATACTTCCTGACAGGAATGACAACCTTTTTTCCCTCCTTTTCAGCGATAACTCTTTCAAGTTTGATTATAGATTCTCTTTGTTTTGTTTCCTCTTCCAATTTTTTCATATATTCTCTCATCTCCATCTCTTTTGTTTCAAAAGTTTGTTTAATGTGTCTAATTTCCTTTTCCATTACTTCTTCAAGGTGTTTCTTTTCCATCTCAAATTGAAGCCTTTCTTTCTCAATAACCTGTTGTGCGTTTTTCTTGACCGAGTCCAATTCTTTTTGAAACCCATCAATTAATTCCATTCTCGCCCTATCTTGATCATCTTTCCTATCTTTCATTATCTCAATTGACTTTCTCATGGTTAAATTATCCATTTTATCTCCTTCTTCTGTAAATTCTGGATTACCTAGGGTGATTAATTTGTTCTCAAATAGTTGGGTCCATGTAGATCTTGGAATTTCTGAAATATCATCTAAATCATCCATAGTTAATACCCCTTTTTCATCACGTTTTGTCAATATTGCTTGTACTTTTGTATCACCAAAACCCTTGATAGATTTAAGTGTGGTAAAGTTTGCTGTGTTGATGTTTATAGGTTTAAGTGACATGATTATTGCTGAGTAAT
>MJUT01042998.1:20845-31654 GCA_002080005.1 Gigantidas platifrons
TGTTGGGCAGTATTAGTGATTTGAACACTGTTATCCTTCCTATTAATGAGATGTTTCTTTTGTTCCAGTTTTTTTATTATGGCTTTACATTTATTAATTTGCTTTTCATAATTTAATTTATCACATTGAGTCTTGTTGTATCCAAAATATACTCCTAAGCTTTTTACGGGTTCAGTTGTCCAAGAAATGTTTTCATATTTATCTTTAATATGTTTTAATTTTCCTAGCCAAATTCCTTCAGTTTTATTTTTGTTTAACTTAAGGCCTGAAAGGTTGCCAAATTCTTCAATTATATTCATAGCTATGGTTATTTCATATTTTGACTTTAGAAAAAATGTAGTGTCGTCAGCCAGTTGACAGATTTTTAAGTTGCCTGTTGTACTATTTAGTTTAATTTCTATTCCCTTTATTTGTTTAGATTCTCTTAGTTTAATAGCCATGATTTCTACTGCTAAGACGAAAATTAAAGCTGAAGCCGGATACCCCTGTCGTATCCCTCGAAAAACTCTAAAAGGGGCTGAAACCCACCCATTATTAAGAATGCATCCCTTTATATCTGTATACATAGTACGAATCCATCTTATAAATGAACTTTTAAAGCCAATTTTTTTAAGACATTCAGTCATAAAAGGCCATTCTAAAGAGTCGAATGCTTTTGTAAAATCAAGAAATAATATGGCTCCTTCTATAATAAACTTTTCTGAGTGATCTATTACATCTTGAATTTGTCTTATATTGAAACCTATGTATCTATTTTTAACATATCCTTTTTGATCCGAGTGAATTATGGATGGTAACACTTCTTTAAGTCTTTGGGCTATTGTATATGCTAATATTTTTGTATCTGTGTTCAGAAGAGTGATTCGACGATAATTATCCAGAGATAATGGATCATTTTTTTTTAAGATTAACGATATGGTCCCAATTTTTGTGAGTTTGATAAATTTCCCTTCTCATAATTAAAGTTAAATACTGTTGTAATAAGTTCTTTTAAGTTATTCCAAAATTTTCTATAGAATTCTACGCTTAAACCATCAAGTCCTGGAGCTTTGTTTAATTTCATTTTAAAAATTGCATTTGTACATTCTTCTAAAGTTATTTCTCCCTCACATTTATCGCTTTCATTATTACTTAGTTTATTTTGAACTTTTGTATTTTCAATATACTTTTTCAGCTTTTCATTATTGAGTAATCTTAATGTGTTAGAAAATACAGTAAATGTCGATTTCGGTTTGCAAAATAAATGTAATTCAATATTGGTTTACAGGTAAGTCAGAATATCTGACTTTTGTATACAACTTACTAATACAATTTTACCAAGTTGAAAAATGTGTGCAAAATTCGCAATAATTTGAGTAATTCGGATCGGAAGTCAGAATATCTAACAAAAATACTCAAAATATGTTTAAGCACATCATTTTTATACTTTAATCAAAGCTTCAAATAATTGTTGTCGAAATACGCAATTCAAATCTTCCGCCTACATTTGACAATCACAGGTAAATGTCCAAGGCAGTTCGTACATTTACAACCAATTCTGACACCAATGTTGTATTTACTATACAATAAGCATGTTACCTTACTATAAGGCAGCTACAGGTGTGGCAGTATTCGTCTGAGTCCACTGGTCGGGCAGAAAGTCAGGCCCCTGGTGTAGAAGAACGTCTTACCACTTCAAGGTACTTGTAATAACTGCACTGCTTCCGGTTACACAACATACAAAGTCACATCCGGTTTGGGATATGATCAATATCCGGTTTTCCTACAACAATATCTCGTTCAAAAACAAATAATTCAAAATCAATTCAAAATTTCCCAAGGAGGTAAATGGAACAGCCACCAAATGCCGTGTGTATACAGTTCACGAAATGTTAAAAATTACCGTATTTGTCCTATTAAAATCGAAATAATTCATGGCAGGCATAGAGTTGTGCAAATTTACACATGGGCTGGGCCTTTATATTCTTAGCTGTATGCCTGCCATGAATTATTTCTTAATTGAAGCTCCAGAATTCTGTTAATTTTTTTTATTATATATATACATATAATAAGTACAGCGACCCATGGTGATTCAGTGTAAAAGTTAATATTTACTTATTAATAGTATTTCTTTCTTCATTTAAACTATGAAGTAGAGAGGATACTTTTTGTATTAATATTTTATCTTCAGACGACATCAGCCATATGAATTGAGATTTAGTATCCAATTTACTGAAGTTATGTAACTTGTCACTAATATCTTTAATGAAATTGCTTCTCGCCTTGTTCAGTGTAGCACACTGAAGCAGGAAATGAATTGCATCTCCAACTTCAGTTTTGCATAGACCACAAATACTTTAAACTTATTTATTGTCAAAACAAAACATGACAACGGATTAGACACAAGCGTACGCTCAAGATGTCTTCTCCAATATATATACAAATAATCATAGACGATATATTACATATCCATATTATAGAAATATTCTATATGTTAAGAAGAAGAACGGATTTGGTGGTCGTCGTGATCTTGAACAAACACATGTAGTACATGTATATTGCTAAGGTTACATATTATTTCTGACAAATCTGTTAGAATCTAAAATAAATTTTTGGACTAACAAAAATAGCTTTGAATTTTTCTCATCATCAAGATTTACATTACCAAATACAATGTTTTCAATAGTAATTTCAATATCCAGTTCTCTCATGCCAAATAATAAGAAATTTCTTTGAACTGCATATATAGGGCAAACTAGAAAGTAATGATCTGCTGATTCCATAACATTACCACATTCGCAAAAGCATGTGTCAATCAGGTTACACCTAAACAAGTCACATTTGAGGCTGCTGCTTTTTCGACGTAATCTGGTATGCAAAATACTACCCAACCTAGACCCCACAATAAAGTATCGCAGTGGTTTGTCCGCAGGATAGTAACTGGTTTTCATGTTATTTTTGAAAGATTCGGTAGTAGGTGAATCTTGTAGTAAAGAAGGAAGATTATTCCAAAGTCTAATAGTATGAGGAAAAATGACTTTTGATAAACGATAGTCTGCCATGAGGAAGACTATAATCTCGAGCATTGCGTAAATTATAGTTGTTACCCTAACCAACTGTTATGGGCAATAAGTCCTGTAAATATTCAGGAGCGAATCCATTTACTATATTGTAAAAAATACAGAGTTTTCTCCTCTCACGTCTAACTGAAAGTTTATCCCAGCCGGTTTCTAAGTAAACACTAGAATTACTAGCATAAGATGTTAAACCAGTTACTATCCGTGCGGCCTCTATCTGTACCCTTTCTAAACGTGCTGCGTCAGCAACAGTGCAGTTGTCCCAGACTTCACATGAATATTCTAACAATGGGCGTATAAATGTAAGGTATATTTTTTCTAGAAACAATCTAGATAATCTAAATTTCAATTTCCTTAGAACACATACTTGTTTTGACGCCCTTTCTATAATGAGATTTATATGATTTGTCCACTTACAGTCAGCACTTAAAGTTACCCCGAGATGTTTGTGACAGTCCACGTGGTAAATTGTTATATCATCCACAGTAAATGTCAAATCATTTGGCGTCGCTCTAATACTAAAATAAACGATTTCAGTTTTATCAGGGTTGAGTTATACTAACCACTGCTTGGCTCAATTTGATATGTTTTCTAAGTCAATATTAACCAGACTACGTAACGTATCTATATCATAGCATCTCTCACTGACAGATGTATCATCAGCAAACAGTCTACATAATCCTGTCAATTCATCAGCAATGTCGTTTATGTAGATAAGGAAGAGGAGTGGTCACAGGATCGATCCCTGGGGAACCCCCGCTTTAAGATTGCCCTTTCCCGATATAGCGTCTTTTAATAATACCCGCTGTTCTCTATCGGAAATATAACTTTTCAACCAATCAAGCAAAGGACCCTTTATACCATATCTCTCAAGTTTGAATGACAATCCTCTAAACCAAACCCTATCAAATGCCTTACTGACATCACAAAAAATGAGACAAATTAATTCATGATTATTAAGGGCCAACAGGATTTCGTGCATCAGCTCTATAAGTTGATGAGACGTTGAATGCCCAGGTAAAAATCCTGATTGGAACCTGTATAGTAAAGAATTACAAACTAAAAAATTAAAAAATATTTTTATACACAACCTTCTCAAAACTTTGCTCACTGTAGATAATAGTGCCACAGGTCTATAATTAGACACTGACGACCTATCACCAGATTTAAATATGGGGATAATATGAGACAGTTTCCAGCCGCTTGGAAATCGCCTTTCCTCCAAAGATTTGTTAAAGAGTTGATGGTGATGGTTCACGAGATATATTAGATACTGAATTTAGTACTGTTTGACTACTATTTTACCAATTTGTTCCAGTATTGTTATAAATGCTGTTTTAGTGACAACCGGAACCTTTGAACCTTTGAACCGTAATGGAAGCGAGAGGTTGGCGCCGTAAAATCTGATTCAATCCACCATTTCTTTAGAAATGCCTGTCAGGGCCATTGCGGTTTTTCAGTTTCCCGGTTGTTGACTGATTTTGTCTGTTTATTGATTTATGAGTTTTGAATTTCCCTTTGGAAGATTGCTCTGTGTTCGGTAATTTTGTTATTACCCTTATTTGTTAAAGAGGTCACTCAGAGGTGTAGCTATTTCAGACTTTACTCCCCTTAACATCCTGTTGTTGATCTTATCTGGACCAACAGCTTTGTCAGGGTCGAGTAAAGAAATAGCATCAATGATATCCTGTTCAACAACAGTAATATTAGTTAAAGCATTTGGACCTCTATCGTCAAAGTTCGGTAAAGGTATATTGTCATCATTTAACTCCGAAATTGAACAAACATAATCATTCAGTAATTTACATTTTTCTGAATTTTCGTACGCAGATACATCCTGCTGGTTAGGATTACGTAAAGGGGTAATTCTGAAGCTTTTCCTTCTCTTTATCAACAGTTTGATCGTCTTCCAGTACTGCTTACTGTTTACCTGTTCAAGTGTCAATAGAGACTCGTTGATACTTGCATACAAATTTTCTTTTGCAGTTTTTTTCAGTTTATTGACCTTTCTCCTTTGTAATTTATACCTACTTGTATTGTGTTCATTTGTGTTCTTTAGATAGGTTTTACGATATCTGTCGCGTACCCTTATTTCTCTCCTAAGTTTAGTTGTCATCCATATCTTGTCTCGAGGCCTGATGGTGACAGTGTTAGTATGCATACAATCGTGAGCTAATTGTAGGAAAGTATTAGTAAATAATGTACATGAAGTGTCGACGTCCGTCTGTTGGTTTATAATTAAGTTCCAGTCAGTGTCCCTTACCTTTTGTCTGAATAAGTCATAATTACCTTCCTTGTACAACCAAACTGTACGTCTATACGAAGTTTCATTATTATATCCACAATCGACAACAATATATGTAGCATCATGATCACTTATAGTGCGGTCAACTGCAATATTATTCGCTTCTATAACAGTGACAGAATCAGAAACCAGTATAGGATCTAGTAATGAGAACGTCGTGGCACCAAATCTGGTTGGATCACAAATTTATTGTCAAGTCCAAATAAGTTTACAATATCACTAAACTCCGATGGTAGTCTGGAGAAAAAGTCTACATTATAATCGCCTAAGGATATGATATTATTAGAACAATCAGCAGCTGTGCTTACCTGTTGACTAAACCTATTCCAAAAATGAGGACCAGCCTCAAGATGAGATCTATATAACACGTTCAGCATTATATTATCTACCTTTGACTTAATTTCAACCCACATGGATTCCACTCCATTCAACTGAATATCTGTTCGGGGAATAATTTTGATATGGTCACGAAAAAACAATATAATATCCCTCCGTGGTTATTTCTATCTAATCGGTACGTTTACAGTTAAAACCTTGCAAACATGTGTGCTCATCTATGACAGAATGGTCCAAATGCGTTTTAGTGAAACAAACTATATCAAAATCGTCAACTAATAGAGCAATATCATTGATTTTATTCCTTAGGCTTCTGACGTTGAGATGTAGAATAGTAATAGAAGACTGAAGTGAACGAGTTTGTTCCCCTAGGACGGGTCCTGGGTTCTCCTCTCTATCCCCACATAGTAACAGTATACATTGCTTGATAATATATGTGAACAATATATTGATATAACCTCTACAAAACAACTCAGATGATTTGTGACAAATAAAGATATAAATACTGACACTTAAAAAGAGGCAATTTTCTGTGAAAAAATATGTGCAAAAATCATTTTCAGTATAATGTGGCGGAATGTTATAAAATTTGCGAGATAAATCCCTTCTTGATAACATGAGTCCCATACAGTAATATTAAATCGACAGAGCAAAAGCATAGATAAATTTAACATATACAACAAGATAGCAATATTAACACCATTTCTACACAACAAGATAGCAATATTAACACCATTTCTACACAACATCAGAAGCAATTTGTTACTAAAGTATAAGTATTTACATAAACATAGTTTCACAAAATCACTCAAATAAAAATCCTTGTAATATTGACACCTTTTAAATACCGGATTTGTCTTACAATAAAATAACCCAATTGTCACCCTATGACTGACAGCATGACTACCCATTATCGATTAACGATCTGTACACACATATCAATTTTCGGGTGACAAAATTTAGTTGTACATGTAACAGAGTGTTCGACGACGGCGACCATGGAAACCTGGAAGAATAAAACTTGAAGATTAAAATGGTAAATAGTGTGACAAATGTGAAAACAAAATGTAATCAAGTTTATGTGAAACAAATATATGTAAAGCATGAAAAAAAAAACGGAAAAGGTCTGGACAAAAAAGATTAGCAGCAGTATTAACGGAATATTAAATTTCAAATAAGGAGTGGCTTTATAAACATCAGAAAAAGCCAACTAGTCTAAGCTAAAAGGGGTAAGTATTAATTTAATCTTATTCATATCAATGGACTTGTGTTATTTGAGTGAACAGGACCACAAATACGATTAACAATTGGAAGTTTATGGTACCTTCCTTGCTCAATGTCTAGCTTGTGAGCACTTATTCTAAATTTTGTTAATAGTTTTCTTTTTTCTTCACTAAAATTTGAGACAGAACTTGCTGTTTTTCGCATTGGACGAACAACCGGAAGAAATAGCAGTCGACCAGGATATGGCAGAAGGGGTGCAACGGGTTCAACAGGGGATGTAACGGAATCAGAGTGGGTGTAACGGGAGTGAAAAAAGACACGGAAAACTGTACTGATAATATTTTGGATATCTGTGAAAGCTTGCTTAGGATTGAAAATGCAAAAACTAACATTAAAGTAGAGAATGGTGTTTCGCCTCGGGAAGAAGAAAATGGATGCTACTAAACCTAGACCTATAGTTGTGAAATTCGGTAAACTTGAAGATCATGAAATGGTACGTAGTATTTCCAATCGTTTAAAGTGTAGCAAATTTGGAATTAGTCCTCATTATCCACATGAAGTTTTAGAAAGGCGCAAAAATACATAGCTATAATGTTAAAGGAGAGACTGAACGCAAGCTATTGCGTTACTTTATGTAACGTCAGAAAAACGACGTTATCGACAATTTTCAACAATTTATTTTGTCTCTGCATATATCTATGGAGCCGAAGTTTCTCTTTGTTTCTGCATTTTATTTTCTGTGTCGTTCTTGTTTTTTTTTTGCCTGTTCTTGTTTTTTGCGAGTATTTAAGTTTTGTCAGATGCATTTTAAAGGCTTCATGAATATAACATTCATCTCTATAAGACATCAGCAATGAATTCTGCTGAAGCCGGTTCTAAGGGTAGTCTTGAACTTACTATAAGGTATGAGGAATTGGTCATTGTTGAAGGCATCATGATGACTTCAAGATGAAGAACAACAATAGCAGTGTTGTTCCATTGCTTTGTTTACCATCTATTCATTGGGATTTTGTTTCATGTACATTTACGCCAAATCTCTTCGTTTTTCAGAGATACAATAGTCTAAAGATAATTCAACCGTCAATTTAATTATCTAATCTCTTTATGATAACTAAATGCAATTGCTCTGGAATAGTCACAGTTTTATTGGGAGTTATTTCAATGCAAATGTAACGGACAGACATAGTATAAACAATAGCTGGTTTGTTTGGGATCAGCTTATACAATAAAGGATTATTCGTACTTCTGTCATAGTAAAAACCTTCAACAACTGCAGCATCAGCCGGAAATCTTCCGCCCCAAACATCGCAACTTTCCCGTTCTAAAACACGAGATTTCTGATTTACTTTCATTATATAGTACTCGTAGTCAGGGTCATCTGCCAAAACCGCTATGACCGAACCAATTTTAACAAGATTTGAAATATTTTCCCTCAAAGCCATTTCTTCCAAATCTGTGTCACTCTGATCAAGATTTCGAGAACTAATTTCTTTCATTTTCAGCACTTTTGATTGTCCTATGAATTTCTTGTTTTTACAAATTTGGCTACACGGATTTCGGATTAAACAATGTTCACAGTAATAGCAAGAAAGATGGTTTGTAATAAGTTCTCCTGGACAACTATCATGCGCAATAATTTGGTGAATTTTCCGATTTTCCGTTATAGGTCTATAATTGATACAATTATTACGCGGAATTACTTCAACGTATTTAAAGATTCGCCTCTTGTATATACCGGATTTGGGGGTTCGCAAAGTATCAAAACAAAAGTCGTAAAAGTCTTTGGCACATTGAATTTTGGCTTTTCGTCGGAGAACTGCAGGATCAGCCTGATTTTTAAAAAAATCTCCAGCTGCATCTTGTGGACCTTTGGCGTGTGATGTTTCGTAAAAATTTCGTATTAAAGTTTTGTAACCGAGTTATTTTTACTTACATCTCCCATGCAGACTCTACTTTTATACTGAGCAGAGCAACCATCAGTCCACTCGTGCATGCACGTAACATTTGCTGGTACAGATTTAAAATAATCCGAAATTTGGTTTTGACAGTACTGTGTAAAACATCTGTCGTGTTGCGTATCGGGACTTATGACAAAAAACTGTTCAGAAATAATGTTTGGAATAAGAGCAGAACTTTCCATTCCATCAAGTTCTAGAATAGCATGTCGATATAAAATAGAAACATGGATACTAACTTCGGTTTTTTGGAAATATGAAGACTGAATTTCTCGTTGGTCTGAACATCGATAGTTTTCAGCAAAATCATGTACACAAATAGCATGATCAATTGGTAGATTATCGATAAGTGTTTTGAATTGCGTATTTTGCCAGTTTGCCAATTCTGAAAGAAGTTTTAGAAAATACTGAAACATAGTTCCAGGTTTTGTTTCTTTTGTCATTAATTGCAGCTTTCGACAAGTTTTATCTCCCTTACCAGAAATGTTCGTGTATTTATATCGTTCCCATTTAACATTAACAGACCCGTCTGATAGGTCTAACTCCTCCTGCATAAGTTCGAGCTTACCAATACCAAATTTATCACAATCTCTGTTTAAACATTTGATTTAATTCAATTATTCAGCATTATTTTGCTGACATAAAGTCACACGGATTATATCGTTAACATGTTCAAATACTGGGTAAGTTTTCTTATCTTCATTTGATTTGTTTTTTAGAACAGATTTTCGAAAAAGCATGCACTGTTTGAACACACCACGTATTTCTACATGCTGCCGACAGCAACAAGTACAACGGTCTTTATTTCGTACGGGCAAAACAAAATATGGTTTGTAGTTTTCAAATAGTCGCTGACTTATCTTAATCTCTTAATCTCTTAATCTCGTGATGTTTAGTTTTAAATTCAAGATAGGCTTCTGTTTGTGTTTTTTCTAAAAACTGAATCTGGTGTGATGAATATATTTTCGGCCCTAATCTCATTCTTTTAATATCCTTTTTATTTGATGTCGTTCGGGAAATAGACGGTGAACACCAGAAATCAAAAATCGTTTTTCTCACATCTTCGGAAACAGCATCGTTGCGCGTTTTTCGTTTAGTTATTTCGAAGCAAGATTTATCTGTTTTTAAAATTTGTGTTCTTATTGTTTTTCCTCCGAACAATCGTCTTGGTTTTAACCCAAGTTTTTTTTAGCAATGTTTCGATCTGCTTTAGGGTCATTAACACTTTCGTCGCTAACGGACGCACTTAAAATATTCATTGTTATTCTGAAATCGTCATTCCTTTTCAATTTTGATTTATGAATAAATGTGTGCAAATTTTCAATAATTTTTTCTGCAGTTTCATCACCATAACTAGTGGATATTTTTCCCGAACACATTTCATGGCAAGTGACACTTCAATATATGCTTTTAAAACTGCATCACGTTTCGCTGGATCGACCGGTAAACTTTTTTTCAGTTTGTGTACAGAACGACACTTGTCCATTCTATTGCTAAACTGACATTTGGAGTTCTGCATAAAGTTAAGTTTGTTATTTAATCTGTGTTTTCTTTGATAAATTTTTGCTTTCATGCGCTTTTCGTCGATTTTCAATTTTTTTTCTTTAATTTTAAGCCTTTGCCTCCTGTTATCTTTAGCTGCTTTGCTGTCCCTATATGCTTTTTCAGTTTTAAATTTTTCCGAATTCTTATAATAACTCCTTTTATT
Source organism: Gigantidas platifrons (assembly GCA_002080005.1). Taxonomy (NCBI): domain Eukaryota; kingdom Metazoa; phylum Mollusca; class Bivalvia; order Mytilida; family Modiolidae; genus Gigantidas; species Gigantidas platifrons. The sequence goes on from MJUT01042998.1 coordinate 31,430, forward strand.
TATTTCAGACTTCTTCTTTCTTTTCAGCTCTTTGTTGTATCTTGCCTTTTCAGCATTGCTCATATACTTTGAAGTGGTCATTCTAAAAAAATCAAAAAGTATACTTGCACCGGAACATTGCTATATTTATATGCACAGTGCTAACACATTTGTTAAAAATATAATAATTGGAAGAATTATTTCTACCTCATCTAATTAAAATTAAATCTTCCGCCCCTTTTTTCT
>MJUT01042998.1:31682-60171 GCA_002080005.1 Gigantidas platifrons
TAATTCTAATAAGATTGTATTTCTTCCGATTATTTAGCGATTTATTTCTTCTGTCCCTATTTTTCAAATATTAAATATTTTTATATTTATATTTATACTTTTGACATATTTTCAGACACCGCACTGTTCTTACTATTTCAACAATATTCAAATTTCAGCCACAAGCTTTTTTATTGTTTGCTGGTGTGATGTAGAACTTTAACATTTTATAGAAATTTTCACTCACCTTTGTCCGAATTTTTAGAAAATATGTCTTTTCTTGAAGAGTTTCGCATTCCAATTTTAATCTTACACAAATGATGAAGCTACAGAAATGGGTTGAAAATTCCGAAACGTCAACGGATAAATTTCATCGTTTTATGACGTATTTAGTATTATGACGTTTATTTGTTAGCCGATTTTCAGCACATTTTGAGCGTCCGTTTTCGCGCTATTTACAAAACACCAGGCCATTAACATGAGCAATGTTACACCTGACAAGGCGTTTATCGTGAAGCACTAGTATTTCAAGTGGGGAAATGAAAAGACAAAATTCAAAATATTGCAAAAATACAGCAATAATAATATCCCTTATACTCTATGGTTTATTTTGGTATATTTTTTTACAACAAACTCTTCCGAAATTTTATGTTAATACACACAGAAGGCCTTGAATTATTTTTTTTTAGCACCGTCACAATAACGTACGCTATGTCAGAGGAAAAATAATAAAAAGGCATATATAGCAGGAGATAAATTGTATGTGAACGGGAAGCTTTGAAAGCAATAGGAATCAGCGGAGAATGATTCTCAAAATCATAAAGATGTTTTAAAAGTCTGTTCGTGGAATATTTCAAAAGAATTTGTGCGTAAATTATCAGACAAATCATTATTGGAGTTAATTAATAAATATGATGTATTGTGCTTAAATGAATGTTAAGTAAAATGTCCTACAGATTTTGATTTACCGAGTTATGAAAAAAGTATTTATTTCGAGAGAAGTGCAATGGAGGAGGTGTTGTTGTCTTTTATAAAGAGTGGTTAGTTCCATATATTGAAATTGTAAAATGTTGTGTAGATTGCATGAATTGGTTTAAAATTGATGAAAGTATTATGCTTAATTGTGTAGATTTATATATGTGTGCTATATATTTTCCGCCAGATAGAAATGTTTTTTTTTTACCGTAAATATGATTGTGATGTATTTGATGTCCTACAAGAACAAGTTGAAATTGTCAATGCTCTTGGTACTGTATCTGTCATAGGTGACCTGAACGGAGGAGTTGGATTAGAACCAGACTATATACCCGATGATACATTAGATAAACAATTACTTGATAATATTTCATTTATTAATTATATGAGTGACAATAATTTCCCGCAAAGACTTTCTGAACATACACAATACAATACAACATTTCCCGCAAAGACTTTCTGAACATACACAATACAATACAATAAGCTCTATTTAAAGTCGGAATCAATTAAACATTACAACACAAGCCCTATTGAGCTTTTAAATCCGACATAAGAATATGCATATATCAACATAAAACAAAAACATGCACACAATATTTGTAAAACAAACAAACAAAAACACTGTCATATTAAAATTTCTATGAAATTTAAAATTTAAAACCAATCTAAGATATGAAGCAATTTAAAACACAGCAGTAGCAGAAGCATAACTTAAAACACAGCAGTATCAGAAGCATAAATTAAAGCATATTATATATTGATGTGAATAACAAAAAGCATGCATAAGATGAGACACATTGAAACCAGCAACATTAAACAAAACTTTTAAAAGCACATGCATCTATCTAAAAAATTAAAAATAAAGCAGAAAAAGTATGAAAATAATTTGAATAATTTAAAATCATGAACAGAAGCTGCAGTGACATGAGCTGCCATTCCAAGAGTTAATTAAACTCTTACATTGATTGAAGGATGTTTCTTTCCTGAAATGGTCTGGCAGCTCATTCTAAGTTTTTGAAGCATAGTATCTAAAAGAGTTCAATCCATACCGGTAGTCTTGAGTGTTGGTATATGTGCTGTATTGCTCTACCTAAAATTATATTTATTATTTTTTACAAGATCATGTAGATATTGAGGGGTTTCCTTATTTATAATTTTAAATGTTTCAATAGCTATTGTACGTATACGCCTAATTTTTAGAGAAGGTCATTTTGATTTAGCCAGAAGTTCTTCATATGTGGAGTGGTTTTCATTATATATAAATTTTAGTGCTCTCTCTTGAATTTTTTCCATCTTTTTAGTATTAACTTCAGAACAGAAATGCCAAATTACTGGGCAGTAGTTAAAGTTTGATAGAATAAATGAGTGATATATAGTTAATTTGCCCAATCTATTTAAATATTTTCCCATTCTTTTTAATACATTAAGTTGTCTAGAAGCTTTTCTACAGATATTTGTGATGTGAGAGTTAAATTTTAATTCATAATCAATTGTTACTCCAAGGAGTGTAACTTCATCTTCAGTTTTTATAATATTACCATTTAAATTAAAAGAAATATTTTTAGATTGTGTGTTTTTACCAATAGCAATTGCTTGAAATTTATCAGGATTCGCTTTTATTTGATTTGAGGTAAACCAATCTATTAGATTAAGACTTTCTTTTTCCATGTTTTCTGTTTGTTAGATAGTTTTGTATTAAATTTAGAGCTGATTTTGAGGTACCATAATATTTTGGTTTTTGAAGTAAGAGGTAATGAGGGAGACAATCAAAAGCCTTTGATAGGTCCATGAGTATAGCTGCTGTAAATTTATGTTGATCTAACGCATTTTTCCAGTCTTCAATTATCTTTAAAAGAGCAGTTTGACACCCATATCCAGAACAGAAAGCAGATAAGGGTGAACAATTTTACTGAAATAGAAGATCGTTTATTGCTCTTTCAAAAAATGTTGATATTACTGGCAGTATACTCACAGGCCTGTAATTACTGTTATCTAGAGCATTGCTCTTTTTATAACAAGGTACTACCTGAGCTTCTTTAAGTTTTTCGGGAAATTTACCCAATGAAATTGATTTATTTACTAGTCCAGAGATAGATTTTGCAATAACTGGTTTCGCAATTTGTAAAATTTTAGCCGATATGCCATCTCGTCCTGTTGCTTTTTTATATTAATTTTATTAATTTTTTTATTATGAAGTCTTCTTTTATATCATGGAACACTAAATTATCTATTTCAGGTGTGTTGGCAATAATTTTTGATATACTTGGGTGACTTTCATCATATTTAATATTACTTGATCCAATATATTTAGCTACATTTATAAAAAAATTTAATAACAATTTCTGACGCTTCAGTTTGGTTATTTATAATTTTATTGTCTTCTTCCAATATTATATCTTTCTTGCAGTTGTTGCTTTTGTTGGATAAAAAATGTTTTATTGTCGGTCAGAAGTCACGGGACTTTGGCCCGCCTACACATCTTTCATAAACATATGTTTTTATAGATTGTTTTTTAATTTTATTAACATGAATCCTCTGTTTCCTGTATCGTTCCCAGTTGTAATCATTTTTACATTTAGTAAAGGTGTTATGTAGCATTCTTTTCTTGTAAATTGCTGGTCTTAGCTGTTTATTCATAAAAGGGGCGGGTTGGGGTATATGTTTTCTTCTTTTAATAGGGGCATGTTTATCTAAAGTTTTGATGATAGAGTTTTCAAAATTTGAGTAAACTTCATCTAATTCTTCATGTTTACTAATATTATTGAAATTAAATTCTTGAAGATCTTTAAGGAATTCTTGTTCTGAAAAATGTTTAAAACTTCTGTAACTTTTTAGCTCATATTTTCTTTGTGTGATGGAACCTTTGATTTGCACAGCAATAAGATTGTGAACATCACTAATACCACACTTAAAATTTGATACATTCATGCAATTGGTTGGCATATTGGTTAAGATAACATCATTAAGGCTTGGGTTTGAGTTTTTGGTATAACATGTTGGACTTTTTACTAAATTATTTAAATAAAAAATATCACATGCATTTTGTAATGGGGTAGATTTATCAGAGACTAGCATGTCATAATTAAGGTCACCAATAAACATGAAGTTATCACATGCTTTTGTTATCTGATCACATGTTTTTATAAAGTCTTCATTAAACGTTTTTTCATCTATTGCTTGTGGTCTATATACCCCTGATATTAGCCATTTTTTTCAGCAATCAATATTTCAATGTTTATAGATTCAACTATGTTAGATTCTAATTTCCTCTTTCTGTCGCATGGCAAATCTGATCGAACATATGCCACTATACCTCCCCCGTGGGCTGTGCGGTCTGCCCTCCAAAAGTGGTAATTGTTTACCTGAAATTGTGTATCAGTAAACGAGTCATCAATCACCGAACAGATTTGTGCGGCGTATTTTACAACTTTGTAAAGCATCTGGGTTGCGTATATGTAACGGTAGATTTGGAACAGACAGCAAGAAAATTACATTTAACAATAAAAATGGTAGTAGCGTTATTAACTATTTGTTATATCCACAAGATCGAATGTTTAATGAGATCAAATCATTTTATATTGAACCATTTAACACTTTTTCATGTCACGTACATGTGACTGTTGAAATTTACCTTAAGGGCAATACTAAGATTATAGATCAATGTAATTGTAGTAATCATAGGTGTAACCATCTTAGCTAGCCAAGGGTTACGATTCGGGTCCCCCTTCTCTTCACCCTTGGCGGATCTAGAATACATTTGAAATTCGTGCGCAATGCCACCTGGTGGTTTATCGAAGTTGCGCCCCTTAGATAGTCGTCATCGCCAGCCAATCAGAATCGGTTTGTTATACGTATCTTCTTCTTCCAATAAAGTACAGGCCACTGTTGAGGATTATCGTACTGGCGCATGTGGTGCAAGGAAAACTATTTACAGGTGAAGTGAATTTTTATATACAAGGTGCGGTTAAAACATCCAGTAAATCTAGTGTCTGATGGTGGTGGCCTGGATCTGGGACTTGAAGCAGTCGATGGAGGGAGCTTTGACTGCTTCTGATGGTAAAGAGTTCCAGATATGAATGCCATCCGGGAAGAAGGATTTCTGATAGATGAGGGTCCTTGCGTATGACACCAGGAAAGTTATGTTATTACCTCTGGGCGAGATGGTAGGTACCAGGATCTGAGATGGAATATCGATCATCTGGTTCACAACACGGTACATCATACACGCTTTCGCTTGGGCCCTGCGTTCTTGTAGGGTTGTCCATTGGAGTTGATTCAGCATAGTTGAAACACTGCTGGTTGTTTGGTAGTCAGCGTAGACCATCCGGGCAGCTCTACGTTGGATCATCTCCAGTTTTCTGATGTTCTCTACTGTATGAGGATCCCATATGACTGCTGAATACTCTATTTGTGGTGGTATCAGTGTCAGATAGCACAGTGACTTGGTTGGTCTCGGGCAATGATGGAGGTTGCGCCGCAAAAAGGCTAAGGTGATGTTTGCCTTTTTAGTCATCTGATTGATATGGTCGTTCCACTTCAGGCTCTTGTGTATGTTTAGCCCTAAATACTTTGCCGAGTCTACCACTTCGAGTGTATGGCCATGGATGTTATACTTATGGCTGATGATATTTCTCTTGCTAGTGATGTTGATTACATGGCACTTCTTGGGATGGAACTCCATGAGCCAGTCTCTTTCCCACTTCTGTAGTTGTTCCAGGTCATCTTGGAGCTTTCTGGTGTCTTCGGTGGTCTTAATATCCATATACAAGGCACAGTCGTCAGCGAATAGTCGCGTTGTTGATCCCTCTGAAACTGCATCAGGTAAGTCATTAATATAGAGCAGGAACAACAACGGACCCAGGACACTCCCTTGGGGCACACCGGAATGGACAGGAGCAGTGGTGGATTTCACTCCTTCAACAATAACTTGCTGTGTGCGGCCTTCAAGGAAATTGGCTATCCACTGGTTAGTGCTATGTCTGATACCATAGTAGATCATGTATAGCAGACGCTTGTACGAAACCTTGTCGAAAGCCTTGGAGAAGTCTAATAATATCAAGTCAGTTTGGCCTCGGTTGTCGATGTTCTTGGCTAAATCCTGGATGGTAAGGATAAGCTGACTTTCACAAGAGCGTCGCTTCCGAAAGCCTTGTTGAGCATCGTGTAGGATTTTATGTCTGTCAAGATGTTCCATAATGCTGCTGCAGATGATATGTTCCAGCATTTTACAGACCACTGATGTCAGGCTTACGGGGCGATAGTTCTCTGCTTTGCTTTTGTCTCCCTTTTTAAATATTGGCACCACATTGGCAGTTTTCCAATCTGTCGGTAGTATGCCTTGGTTGATAGAGGCTTGGAAAAAGAGTTGAAAGATGGGTGCTACTTCTGCGGCCATTTCCTATAAAATACGACAATATATTTTGTCTGGCTCTGTGGTCTTGTGGATTTGAAGTTGGATGAGTATCTTATAGTCTCCCTCCAATCCAAATTTGATGGCTGGCATATCATTAAATGGACTGAGACCCTTGTTTAGAATTGAGTCACATTGGTCGTCCTTGTTAAATACTGATGAAAATTGGCATTTGAAGATGTCCGCCTTCTTGCTACCGTCTGATTGTGTCATTCCTGTGTTGTCCTTCAGGGGAGCAATTCCAGTGTTTTCAGTTCGTAGTCCCTTGATAAAACCCTAGAATCTTTTAGGGTTTTCTGTAGAATCTGGGCTAATGATGTTTGTGATGTAATTGTTGTAGGCCCTTCTACAGGCATCGATGGAGAGCTGTTTCAGATGTTTATGACGTCTTAAGTCTTTTGCGTTTCCTGTCCGCCTTGCTTTATCGTAGCTATGCTTTTTCTTCCTAGATAAACTTTTTACTTCCCTGTTTATCCATGACTGGGAATATCTTGTTGAGGACTGCTTAGATGGTACATGTTTTCATGTCTTGGAGTTTAAGTATGTGAGTCTTAATGAAGATCCACATATCTTGAATTGGACTTGTTGCATTGAAAGTTTGGCAGAATGTGGTGCCTAGTTCTGTGCAACCTCTCCTCAATGCATCCATATCTGCCCTCTTCCGCAAGTGAATTTTACGACTTATAAGCTTGTTTCTCCTGGCAGTTGCACTGGTTATGATGTGTACCATATCATGGTCTGCATTTATCTACAAGTGATGGTCGGTTTGTGAAGAATAAGTCTAGTATAGCCCTCTGTTTAGTTGGAAATTTGACCATTTGTTCAAGGCCACAGTTCTGTGTACAATTGAGTAGTTTATGATTAATTGCGACTGCATTAGAGTTTCCATTAATTGATTGGGTGGTCCAGTTGATGTCAGGAAGGTTGAAATCCCCTCATACCCAGAAAATGTTGTGCACATGTTGTCCATGTATTCTATCGATGAGTTTGGTCTATATAGTGCTCCTACTATTAGTTGTTTCCCCTTTTCGAGTGTGATTGAAATGTAGACAGATTCTGTATTGATCTCAACACCGAGGTGGTCACTCACTATGTCTGCCTTCACTGCAACAAGTACCCCTCCAAAACCATCCTTCCGGTCCCTCCTGTATATATTGTAATTTGGAGGGAATATCTCAGAGTTGTGTACTGAATCGTTCAACCATGTTTCGGTGCCGATTATTATAGATGGGTTGTAACTGTCTATGATGTTCAGTTTCTCGGCTTTTTTGTTCTTTATACTCTGGAAGTTAAAATTAAGTAAGGTGAATTTATTCCATGGTTGAGTGACTTTTTGCTTGCCCCGTTGGTGTGCTGCTTTCGGTGATGAGCAGGCATCTGGAGGGCCAATTGAGTCTTCGCTGGCTATGCTGCAAAATGAAATTTGCATGTGTATGTCCAGACTGTCAAAGAAACTCGAAGTGAACTGAGGCATCCCACATGTTACACAGTTCCATGATATATTGTTCAAACAGTTGTAGATATGCGATGACATGTGCATCAATTCGGCATGATACCATAAATTACAGTCATCACAACTAACGCCCTTTTGACCCCATGTTATCGCCCTGTGGCATATTTGGCATGGGTATTTCGGTGTTCTTGGTCCTGGGTTTAGCTCAACATTAGATGCTAAAGTATACAGGTATGTGTGTAGTGTACCTCGTTTTATAGTTGGATAAGTGTATAAAGTGTTTAAGCCTTTATAACCTCTGTTTACTGATATACTTCTAATACCAACTTTCCAAAGCTGTTCCTTTTGGAGTGTATTTTCATAACAGCTTGTTTCAGAGTCTGATACAGTTCTCATCAATGCTAATGCCAGAAACAGGAAGTAGTATGTTGTTGTCATATTTGTTTACATTAAATTACCGGAAGTTGATATAACACAATGACTGGATGAGAACAATTTCAAAATGTGGGTCGATATGATTTGGTTGTCAAATTCAAGGATATCAATGGAGAATTATGTGACTTAGCCATAATAGGTCTGGAAATATGAGAAAATAATAATTTGGATCGGGTGAAATCAGGAAATCGTCCTTGCACCAGACATGCGCACTCCCCTTATGTTGGAGAGTTGAAAATGGCAGCGCCCAGTGAAGAAAACCTTTTTTGTGATAAATTTAATTTGGAAGCACTTACTGTCAACCAAGTGAAAAGTTTCAAAGCTTTGGCAGACGGGAAAGATGTTTTCATTGGAACCAAAACGGGAAGTTTACATTTCGTCAATAACATGTGCTTCGTGTAAAACGTCTTCTGATTGGATATGTGTACTGGTAGCCGTAACCAATGAAATATTAAAGCGCGAATCCTCAAAATGTATTCTAGATCCGCCAAGGGTGAAGAGAAGGGGGACCCGAGTCGTAACCCTTGGCTACGAAGATGAGGTGTAACATATTTAAATGGAATGAAGGTATTGAGGATGACGTCAGACACCAATTATTGATGAATACACAGAAGTTTGAAGATTTACTGTTAAACATTGATGAAAATATAGACATTGATAATTGTGTAGATAACTTGAATAAAGTTTTAACAGATATATTTGAACAATATACGAAATCAGAATCGATATATAGAGGACACTGTGATTTTTGTGTTGGACAAGTTAAAACATTTAGCGCCAAAAGTGATAAACCTTGGTTTAACGAAGAGTGTAAAACATTATATAAACAATATCAAATGGCTATTGACAGCTTTAACAAATATAGGTCGAATTAAAACAGACTCAGTCTTAATTTAGCCAAGAAGAGATACAAGTATTTGGAGAATAAACTCAAAAGACAATATAAGAATCAACAGGGTAACATGTTATCAAAGTTGAGGAAATCGAATCCGAAGCGTTTTTACCGTAAATTTAAAAAGAGGAAACAACCTGTTATACACGATATCTCACTTGAGAAGTTCGAAGAACATTTCAAAAACTTAACATCAAAGGACAATACTGGTGATATAAACCATGATACAACTGAAACCGTGTTTGATTAATTAGACTGTCCGTTCGACGAAAACGAACTAGATATGTGTATTACCAAATTGAAACGGGACAAAGCTATTGGTATTGATAATATAATGAATGAATATATATTAATGTCTAAACACTTGATCAAAACTGTATTGTGTAAACTGTTTAATATTAATTTAAATACTAGTAACTTTCCGGAAATCTGGGTGAGAACTATCATAATTCCAGTTTTTAAGAAAGGAAATCCTAATGATCCAGGGCACTATCGTGGCATTTCACTAGTGTCACATATGGGAAAACTGTTTACATCTTTATTAAATAACAGACTAACAAAGTGGAGTGAAAATAGTTCGTTCCTCACAGACGCACAATTTGGATTCCGGCCTGGATATGGAACTACTGACGCCATCTTCAGTCTTCATTCCTTAATATCAAAATCACTAAGAAAGGGTAAACGTATATATTGTTGTTTTATATACTATGTTAAAGCCTTTGATAGTGTTTGTCATTTAAAATTATGGTTAAGGCTAGCAAGATGTGGCGTTATTGGTAAGCTACTTAATGTAATTAAGTCTATATATTCAAAGCTAAAGTGTTGTGTAAAATTCGATGGACATTTTTCTAATTTTTTCACAAGTAATATAGGTTTAATGTAAGTAGAATCTTTGTCACCTTTGTTACACTCTTTTTATGTCAATGATATGGAGATAGAACTGATAAATAGTGGTTGTCAATCATACGAATTAAAATACTTATGCAGGCTGATGACACAGTTTTGTTTAGTGAAAATGTAGATGATCTGCAGAAAATTATTACTTCTGTAAATATTTGCTCAAATGAATATGCTTTATATATTAATTTATTAAAGACAAAGATTGTAATATTTAGAAATAGAAGTCATGTAAAGGCTGAAGAGGGATGGTTTTAAATGGTAATAAAATTGATGTATGCAATGAATTTATGTACCGTGGTATACTTTTTTATTATACTGGTAACTTTGTTCATGCACAGAAAATGCTGTTTTTGTTCATTATGTAGTAAAATCAATGCAGATTATTTTAACTCTGAAACATTATTATCACTTTTTGACACATATGTATCAAGTATTTTGAATTATGGATGTGAAGTTTGGGGATATCATAAAGCTGATGATGTAGAGAAGGTTCATATTAGTTATTTAAAGCGTATTTTAAAAGTAAGAAAATCTGCTGTTAACTGTATGGTATATTGTGAGTTAGGAAGATTCCCTATGTATACTGAAAGATATTGTAGAATGCTCAGATATTGGTTTAGATTGCTTTACACTGATAACTGTATTTTAAAATGTTTGTATGAAGATATGTATGAGAGTTCAGTGGTAAAGCCTAATGATAAATTAAACTGGGCATGTAGAGCAAGAGATATTCTTTTTAAATATGGTTTTCATAATATCTGAATATCTCAGTATATTATAGCTCACATAAAAATGTAAGGATTCTGATTGGATAACAAGCCGTATACATCAAGCTATGTATAATAAGACATAAGACATATTTCTATCCCGTCGAGGGGCCCCTGTATATTTCAGTCTCCCAAAAACGATAACAACATGGACGACAAAAAATTCCGCTTCACTGAATCAATAGCATAATACGCAAAAATACATGTACTTTTACCAAATTAAATGCTGTTTTTATACTCAAAACGGCTTTATGAACAAAAAAATATTGCAACTTATAATTCCGTCACAAATACCTTCTTCTTCTTCCTAATACAGGATAGACTCGTAGGAACGAGTGAAATTATCACGGCGTGGAGACTGAAAATTTTGAATTTACAATTAAAAATTATTTACATAATTACATTATTTACATAGTGTGGATGTTTACATGCATTTTGGAGGGAATAGGATATCCTCCAAACCAGACAAAGCTGTCAATGTCTGGTGCTAATGCCACTGAGGACGGGAGGTAATTCCAACTTCGGATGGTTCTTGACAAAAAGGAAAATTTATATACATTTTTAGATGTTGTGATATGTTTATATTTATGTTCCCTCTGGTTCTTGCGTCCTCTTTTGATAGGTATTGCTGATGGTCAATTGCTATCATGTTGTTCCTGATCTTATGCAACATGGTAACCCTACTTTTAGCACGCCGTTGACTCAGGGGTTCCCAGTTTAGTGCATCTAACATTTTTGATACTGTGCCTGGCTCTTTGTTTCTGTAATTGTTGTAAGCAAAGCGTGCTGATCTTCTTTGCACTTGTTCTATGTCATCTATCTGATCTTTTTTATGTGGGTCCCAACATGTAGATGCGTATTCTAGTGTAGGTCTTATCATTGTGGTGTATGTATGGTTTTTGACTTTATGTGTGCAGTCGTGTAGGTTTCGTCTGATGTATCCTAGTGTTTTGTTTGCCTTGTTTGTAATGTTGTTAATGTGTGTGTTCCATGCAAGATCTTTACTAATGGTAACACCTAAGTATTTACTGTGTGGTACTGATTCTAATGTTTGGTTATGGATGGTGTCATTCTTGTCAATGGTGTTTCTTTTGGTGCATGCTCTAATTACAAAACATTTGTCTGCATTAAATTTCATCTACCATGTTTGTTCCCATGTTTGTAATGTGTCCAGGTCTTTTTGCAGTTTGTGTGTGTCTGATTCAGTGTGTATTTCTCGGTAGAGTAGGCAGTCGTCTGCAAATAACTTTACATTAGATTTGATGTTGTCTGGCAGGTCATTGATATAGATTAAAAATAACAATGGTCCTAACACGGTGACCTGTGGAACCCCAGAGTCAACAGTGGCAGTGGACGATTTTTCCCCTTCAAGTAGAACTAGCTGTTGCCTATCATGTAAGAATGAGCCTATCCAGTTTAGTGTATTGTCCTTGATGCCATAGTGTTCTAGTTTGTGTAGAAGTCTGGTATGAGGCACTTTGTCGAAGGCTTTCGAACAGTCAAGTAGGACAATATTGACCTGTTTATTGTTGGCTATGCTTTTGGTGATGCTGTCTAGTGTTATGATCAGTTGGGATTCGCAAGATCTTTTTGCCCGAAAACCATGCTGTGCGTCTGTTAATATTTTTGATTTGTCAAGGTGTTTCATGATGTTGGTATTGACTATGTGTTCTAATGTTTTGCAAAGTATCGATGTTAGTGATACCGGGCGGTAGTTGGAAGCAGTATTTTTATCACCTTTCTTAAAAACTGGAACAATATGTGCATTTAGCCATTCTTTTGGTACTTTGCCTAAATTTAGCGATGTTTGAAACAGGAATGTAATAGCCGGTGTGAGTTCTGGTGCCAATTCCTTGATGAGCCTGGCCGGGATGTTATCTGGCCCAGTAGCTTTGTGTGGGTTTGTTCTTTGTAATAGTTTTAAAACACCATTTTCAGTCACTGTTATTGGATTCATGGTGGTATATGGTGAGTGTCCTTTATCTGGGATGTTAGTGTGGTCCTCTTTGGTGTATACAGATTTAAATTGAGTATTTAGAATTTCAGCCTTGTTTTTTGCGTCACTATGTAAGAAGCCTTTGTCATCTCGCAGCGGAGCTATACCTGATGTGTCCTGCTTTTTTGCTCTTGATGTAACTATAGAACTGTTTGCTTTCCCCTGTAAGTTTTGGACTGATGATGTTATATAGGTATTTATTATGAGCTTGTCTGGTTGTTCGTTGTGTAAGGGCCTTTAGTTTTTTTGTATTTTTCCCAGTCACTGGTGGTATTGCTTTTTCTGGCTTTATTGTATGCTTTCTTTTTTCTTTTCGCTAGTTTCTTTATTTCTGTGTTTGCCCATGGATTAGTGTATCTAAAGCTTGTTTGTTTCTGTGGTAGATGTTTCTCAATGATATAGTTTATGCCTTGTTTTAGTTGGTGCCAGATGTTTTCAAGGTTAACAATATTATAATTTCTGTGCTCTAAAATTTTGTTACTTAGATGAGTGGTGTCACTTTTCATCTTGCTTATATCAGCATTTTTCCACAAGTAGATTGTCCGTTTCACTGGTTTATGTCGTTTGCATGATATTTTATTGTCTGTCATGACGATGTCTTGGTCTGATAGTCCTGGTAGAGGTTTACATTTGTTGACAAGCACTGGTTTGTTGGTTAGAAACAGGTCGAGTGTGTTTGTATTTCTCGTTGGAAAGTTAACTATCTGTTCCAGAGAGCAATCTTTGAACAAGTTTATGTATTTCTTATTCAGTTTCTTACTTTGGTGAGAAGTTGTAATGTTTTCACTTGGCCATTCTATATCGGGTAGGATGAAATCCCCCCTATCCATACAATAGCATTGTTATTATTACACAAGTCTGTTATTTCTTGTATGGTATTGTTTGTGTATTCGTCGTCTGTGCGATTGGGTGGTCGATAGAAGCTACCTACTATAAGTGGCTTTTGTTTTGATAATTGTATTTTAACTGATATTAGTTCTATGTTTTTGCTGTTGGTATATTCAGAACTTGTAATGTCTGTCTTAACACCTATTAAGACTCCCCCATAGCCATCTTTCCTATCGTTCCTGTATATTGTGTAATTTGGAGGCATTATTTCAGGGTCGTGTATTTCTGGTTTTAGCCAAGTCTCAGAACCTATTATTACATCTGGGTTTGCTAAATCTATTAGCAGTGCCATTTCATTGGCCTTAGATCTTGCGCTCTGGAAGTTTATATTTAACACTCTCAGTGAATTAATGTTTTTCTTTTTGGGTTGTATAGTTGGGGCTTTCTTAAGTGATGAAGAAGCGATTGGAATCCCAACATTTTCTGCTGTGATGTGATGGAGTTGTGATATGTTTTGGTCTATAGAGTGTTTGCTGCTGAATGTACTTGTACTGTTACTATCTATGTTTGTTTCGTCCAGCATTACGGATTGGCATAGTGCACTCATGTCATTAGGTGTTTCACATTTGTTACAATACCAGTTGGTGGAATTGTCAAGACCATGATAGATTTGGGATGTCATGTTAATACATTTACAATGATACCATTGGTCACATTTATCACATGCTTCTCCTTTTTCTGACCAGAGGACAGGGATGTTGCATATGTAGCAAGGATATTTCAAGCTGTCTGAGCTCACGATCGAGTCATTTGGGCCTGGGTTGATCTCAACTTGATTACTCAATAAGATTTTTATTAAAAGATGTACATTTTTTGCATCACATACTACAGTATAATATTTAGGTTTGTTAACGAATCTAAGCCAGTAATACACTTCAACCTTGTGATCGTACGTTTTAATTTGTTGGAACGAAATATAATTTTCTGCAAGCTGACTGTAACATGCAGATTGTTGTACTGTGTTGAGGTCCTTAGTCCTTACATATATAATAAACAATATGAATATAAGCAAATTCTTCATGATTCCTGGGGTTTTATAATGGTACATACCTTTTCTTGAAGTCATTCATGCAGTGCACGAGTGGAAAGTGCAAAATTATGATGATTTTGTTAGTTTGTACATATGATCGTTATCTTCTTCTTGAGGGCCTTCTCTCAAGTGATGAAACACACAATGGGCCAATGTTATATGAGTTAGTATGATTGGGATGGAAAAGTACAGAGTCAAGTTCGAATGAATGACTTCACATGCAATGTAATGTTTTGTTTATCACGGATATTGTTTACCGGAAGTTGGAATTTCTCACAGGTAAGTCAGGTTGGTCTAGAATGTATTCTTTTTAAAAAGTCAAATAAAATTCCCAAATAGCTTATAAGATTGCTCAAGCTGGTAATGGCAATGTTTCTAGAAAGTTTGAGTGGTCTCGGTGGTGTAAGACCTGTGCATTTTGGAAAAATATTCTCTGCTAAAAAAAAATTGGCGTCAAATCTCCACGCATGCGCACTTGTTTTTTTTAATCATCCAATCAACACCTAATCGATTCGGCAAACTCCTATGTTCCACGACTGTACCATAACGTGATGAACATAATAATAAACAAAACGTTTCAAGAGCCTTGAAAACATTCGACATCATGGGGCCACACCAAGGTTTTCGTTACATGTTGTTAACATTTAAATTATTGAAATGGTTTCGCATAACCTGTTGTTTTGTTTTGTGATATATTAATGTTATATTTATAAAGTTTAAAAAAAATTACTACATGCAATTGTATTGATTAAGAAAGTTAATACAAGATTGTTCTTTATAAGAGACCTCATACATGTAAAATGACGTGATAAATATTTTGACGTCATTGAAGAAAGCATGTCAGAGGTACGGAAAGGGACATCTAGAAATACGAAAAATGAAAATAAAAGACGCAAATATATTCAATACAGTTGGGTTCTGTATTTAAAAAAAAACAATCGGGTTAAATCCGTAATAAAATGTATATCTGTTATTCAGCTATCAAATGTGACATTCCCGGCTTGTAAACATATGATGATGATGATGATAACGTCACAAGTCGAAAGAATGCAGTATTTTAGAAACGGTATATCGCTAAGACATTATAATTTTAGGATTATAGAAAACCAACTTACCAAGTTCTGTTTTTAACTGATATTTAATTTGAATTACAAAACATAAAAATCATGCAAAATTTTCTCTTTCTCTTCGATAAAAATTTATGTATCGGAAATTCCAAATTAGTTTGGCGTTTCCATACGGCACTGGCATCGTTTTTTCCGTTTTTTTTTTTCTTTTCTTCCTTAAATATGAAGATGTGAGCTATAATATAATAGTTATTCCGGTCATAGACAGGGTATATAATGTCACATTCACGGCTTATGATTTATATTCCATTCGCTTTCGGCTCATGGAATATAAATCATAATCCGTGAATGTGACATTATATACCCTGTCTAAGACCGGAATAACATATAATGTTAACCACGTAGATTATTTTATATGTGAATTTAAACAAAGAATGAAGGATAACTTTATTAGTGAAATGAATACATTTTTTAATGAATCTCCTAAATGTCATTTATACAGATATATTTTTGAAATAATGTTTTACAATTTTATCTTGATCATCCAGTTAATTATATTTATAAGTCATCTATTTGTAAAATGCGTATATCAGCACATAATTAAGTCTCCCAAACAACGTTTGGATACTTATTGTTTTTGCTCCGTTTCTTATTATTTTTTTTTTATTACGTCACCCCGACTGCTGTCGGGTGACGTATTGCTATTCTACGTTTCTTTTTCACTATTATTATTATTATTATTCAACACATTTTTGTCCGCTCGATTTCTCGGAGATGCCTTGATAAAACTTTATGAAACCTTGTAGGAATATCATATGCCATGTGAAGTTGTGCTTTTACCTGTACCAAGTCAGGGCCATTGCGGTTTTCCCAGTTTTCCGGTTGTTGACTGATTTTGTCTGTTTATTGATTTATGAGTTTTGACTTTCCCTTTATAAGATTGCTCGGTGTTCGATAATTTTGTTATTACCCTTACTTAAGGGTTGAATTTTTCAAAATGGCTGCCGTTGCCATGGAAACGCCCAAATGCAAAAAAAAAATTATAAACACAAAAATGGTCATAGCAGGTTACTCGCTGAACAGAAATTGATGACACTTGATAAGAACAACATCCACATCTAGTGGAATAAGATAATTAAAAAAAATCGGAATCTGTTGGACAAACTTTGCCGCAGTTGCCATAAAACAAAAAAGGGGGGATTAAACATTTTTTTGGATTCCTTCCATCAAACTTCATGAAACTTTGTAGGAATATCCACCGTAGTGTGTGGCAGCTTTTGGGTGTTGAAAAAAATCAAAATGGCAGCCGTTGCCATTGTAACCAAGGTCCAAAATTTTTTTAAATTCAAACCGTACAGCGGATCCTTTTGAAAATTGATACAAAAATAGATTATCACTCAAAGTTGTGCTCTTTGTTTTTAAAATTTTCAAAATGGCCACCAATATGAAAATAAAAATAAATTGTTAAAAATTCAAAAATGAAAAGATTTCAATGGAAATGGATATTTACAGGGAGTAAGACATGCTGCACCATATGGCGACCATTTTGGTTTGCTATGGTGGCCATTTTGAATCCAAAATAGCCACCAAAATACAAAAATCCTCCGATTTGGGCGAAATTTGGTTTCCAAGTAGATTATGATGTTGCAAATTGCATGACGACCATTTTGGTTTGCTATGGCGGCCATTTGCCATGGTAACCAAGGTGCAAACCGAGGTACCAAAATAATGGGGTGGGGTGACGTCTGCTATTGCTTTGCAATGGCAATTCTAGTTATTATTATTCTTCTTCTTTCTTTCCGCGCGACATGAACGTGTCCGCGGCAGATCTCAGAAACTACTGGACAGAATGTCATGAAACTTGGTGGAGTTTATAGATATATGTTTCTAGTTGATCCTAAAGTTTTCAGATTTCTGGTAAAGGGGGTCAAAGCCATATTGTTAGGGGTTTAAAGGGGGTGGGGGTTACTATAGAATCCTATGGGAAACTTGAAATTTAGTACATTAATGTTGATAATTTCTAAATGGATAATGATAGGGACATAACATTTGACATAGTGATAGGTCACCATTAGAGAAGCAATCCTGCGTTGTCAAAATTTTCAAGATATCTGCCATTTTCAAAATGGCTGCCAAAACACGGCATAAAAATTGGCGGTAAAAATTCAACATTGTCCGATGGCATCCAAGTTTCATATGTGGGTAGATAATGATGTCCCGAATACCCCATTTGCCAATTCCCGACTTGATTCTAAAATTATACACTTTTAACATTTTATTATTTGAGTTAATTCCATACTGCTCAACCATCTATTTTTCCTTTCTCATATAAGTATTTAGATTCTGAAAAGGTATTACGAAGTAAAATATCTTCATTAGTATATAAACGTTTTAAATATTTAAACATACTAATAATTATTTCAATGTATAGTGGATACCTGCCTATAATTCTCCCGTTATGGCTAATGATGTCGACCGTTTCCCTACTCCTAATATGTATTTGCAAACTTTCAGCTGGACATGTTCCTGTTTCAAATTACTGAATAGTTTTGAAAAACAATTATATTTTCCTTCTCTTAATTTCTTCCCAATAAAGGTTCCCCAAATTTCACTACCATATAATAATACTGGTTTTACTGTGTGATCAAACAAATGAATTATAATTTTTAGGTTTGGCTTTTTTGTTTCCAAACATTTACTCATTTTATAAAGAACTTTAAGTCCTCTGTTGTATAAATCAGTTTTTGCATCTGTGAAACTACCAGTTATTGTAAAGTTAATGCCTAAGTACTTAAAGGACCTTCCCTTTTCAATTGGTTTATTATCATATTTAATATAAGTTTGATTGATTCTCCCACTTAAAAACAATATGTAACAAACTTCATTTTGAGTTTGATTTATCTCCCTTAGGCCATATAGTATATATAGTGGTTCAGGTAAATTACAGGTGTTATTTTTAGGTAGTATTTTTAGAGTTGTTTGGCAGGTTTAAATAGTGGTTGGACAAGTCAGGCACACCTTGTGTCAGTGCAGATTTAAGTTTTGAGCTGGAAATGTGTGGTTGAGAAACTTAGTTGTGAAATGGCAGATGATATTGAAAATGGAGATGGACAAGCATAGAAATGCCAGAACAGGACATTTAGGTCATATTTCTGTACAGAGCAATTCATATTTCACACCCAGGTAAGAGCTTTTCCATGTCCATCTGCCCCTTTTTTCGGTTGTGGTTTTGTTAATTTTATCTAATGTCGTGCCGTGAACCCGAATTTGTATTTTATCGTGGTTATTTTGTGAAATAAAGGTTTATTGTATTCTCAGAATGGATTATTCTTTTCACAGGGGATTGGTTTATGGTGTTTTATGATGAGTTTGTGGCTGTGTTTGGAGCCACATGGTTGTTGGTGATGTTATGAGCCACGCCTTAGAGTATATTGAGATTGGAAATAGTGGGAGTTTTCCCTTAGAAGTTGTTTATTTGGGAAGTGGAGCACATATAAAGTCAGTGTTATGCAAATAGTTAAAATTAAGTTTTGAAGACTTCCTTGGAAACTGGGGTAAAGCTGATGACCGTAACTGTAAATTACGGTCATCTCAAGATGGCGGATATGAAATTAGGTTAAAATATTTTTTGTCGATTAAATTGTTTCTATAATGTATTTTAAATGACACATACATTAGTACGATAGTAATCTATGACTTTTTCACAAGAAAATCACAAATTACGACTGAAAAATTTATATGAAAGAGAACATTTCTCGATTTAAAAAAATCGCTAAGATGACCGTAACTGAAAACTGCAATAACGGTCATCTCAATTTTCAGTTACGGTCATCTTAGCGATTTTTTAAAATCGTATTTTCTCTTTCATATACATTTTTCAGTCGTAATTTGTGATTTCCTTTTGATAAGTTCATAGATTACTATCGTACCAATGCATGCATCATTTAAAATACACTACAGAAACAATTTAATCGACAAAAAAGATTCTTACCTGATTTCGCGTACGCGATCTTGGGATGATCGTAATTGCAGTTACGGTCATCAGCTTTATCCCAATGTTGGAGGAGGCCGTTGTCACAGATTCACACATAAATATTTGTGATCTACAAATACTATTATAAAGTCATAGAGGAAATGATTTATAGATTTTGAACATATTGAATACAAAGAGTACTGAAAAGAGATGTTTTATACCTTTGTTGAATATTAAGAGTATTTCAATCTCGTCGAAGTAGATAAAACTTTATAAAAGGAGATTACTAACTGCTTTTGCATATTGAAATCGTTTGGAACATTATATTAGAAAAGGGAACTAACTTTACTGTGGAACATTAATATTTGCAAGGGGAGATAACTTTGAAAACGACTGTGATATCTAGAGGAACATTTATATATTTTTCTGGAGACAGAGAAACTATATTCATATTTGAAATGTTTACTATTTAGTTGGTGTTGGCTATTTTTATTTATTTGTCCTGACTTTTGTTTATTTTTTTTTGTATTATAATTTTGGTTTATTCATTGATTTGGTAGAGCTAGAGTGAGTGAGTGAGAAAATATCTATATTCATGATCTTTTGTTTTCTCTTTATTTTGCATGTGTATTTTCAGTTCTATTTTCTTTTTGTTTGTTTAGTTTATTTTGCTTATTTTGTGTGGATTTTAATAAAACATTATAATTTTTTACACCATTCTCAATCTCATTGGCAAATCGAGCAAACATTTGTGTAATAACCCAGAAGTGATTTATCACTTTATTACACAATAGATTTAGTCTTTTTGATATTTATATCAAGTCCCCATGTTTTACAATAGGTGCATAAATTGTCAATACATTTCTGAAGTCCTTCAGCAGATTTTGAAATCAATACAAGACCATCTGCATAACAATCCTGTCAAGTTCAGCAGGATCACAATCTGAATTAAATATTTCAGGTAGATCATTTATGAGTAATTTGAAAAGAATGGGGCTATGTTAACCCCTTGTCTAACCCCAATATTGGATTTAAAATTATCAGTTACACTATCTGCATCTACTTTAACAGATAGCTCTGTATGGTTATACATTTGTTTTATTATATTATAAAATAAATCACTACTGCCTATTTTTCTTAGCTTATATGATAAACCATCATGCCAGACAGTGTCAAATGCTTTCCTTAAGTCGACAAAGCAAGTGAACAGCTGTCTTGCATCTTTTTAAGTATATTTATCTATTAATTTTTCTAATACAAAGATGTTGTCGCTAGTTCTTTTACCTTTACAGAAGCCAATCTGTTCTGGGCGTATAATATTTCTTTTTTTCATAAAATTTTCTAATCTTGTATTCAATATTTTTGCAAATAATTTACTTAAATTACTTCCCACTGTAATTCCTCTGTAATTAGAGGGGTCATCCTTAGACCCATTTTTTTTTAAATTGGGACTGTATATCCTTTTGACCACTCTTTGGGAAAATTACATGTACTAAGTATGTAGTTGAATGCTTAATTTAGAGATTTCAATAAAAACGTGACTTTTTTTTATCATTTCATTTGATATTAGATCAAATTCTGGTTTTTTTGGAAGTTGTTGCCATGGCAACACACTTCCAATGTTGTCATCCAATTCAATAGACAATACAGCAAAATCGAAGGCGGATTCAGAAAGGAAACAAGGTGTAAATGACAAAATATAATCCATCTAGCACAATAGCTGTTCATGCTTATCATCAATTATTTTTATAGTTTGGAACACATATTTGTACTAACTAATTAATTTCAATCTTTAAATAAACGGGGAAACGACAGTTATTTGCAAAAAGGATCTCACTGCGCGTAATGTACTAATGATTTTTTTAAACTGTCTGTGGCATTTATACAACCGCGTTTGAAAATAGTACAATATCAAACGCGTTAAAATTTTGCAATTCAGTGGCTATTTGTTAGTAAAAATCCAAGTGATTAGTTGCAGAAATTTGAAATTTTACTTTCTCTTGCTGTATCACATTTTGACTTAAAATAAACTATTGACTGACGCGGCGCATTAATCGTCAATTGTTTGTCAACAGAAGAAGATAGCGTGGGCGGTTAATCGATAAATCACGGGTAAGATACTTTACTACAAACATATTTTTATTTACATGATAGTCATATAATCAAAATGAATGAAAAATCTTGAGGTGCTTCAATGGCATATAACATTGATACAGATTGTGATACAGATTTTCAGTAATGTAACGCCATCTTGGCATGTCGATGACGATGTAGTTGATGTAAAGCTGTCAAAGTAATATTACTCATTAACCAAAAACATAATTTGTTAAGCAAAATATTTCACTGTTAATTTCATATCTAAGGGTGTGCAAAATTGTGGTTATGTATAGGGTCACATGCTCGGGGTTTTGTGCAGCATCTTGTAAACAAATAGTGCGCATGCGCGCATAATTTCAAGCAGGTTACGCCATCTTGTCATATATTAAATGTTGACGAAGACCCGTTGATGTAAAGTATTGTTTTCCCATTGCCCATGAACATATTTCGTGATATTTTTTTTTATTAAAAAATATGTAATTGATTATGCTGAGAATTTAATCAAATAATAATTACATTACTTCCGTGTTTCATTGAAATGTTACAATATGATTGGTTATAAAGTGGTCACATGATTATAAAAGAGATGTTTCAAATCAGAATGAAACTCAAACCTGAACTTGCACGTGCCTCCATGACGACGTCAGATGTAAACAATCAATGGCGTAGTAATTTCCAACAGCAAACAATCTAACACAAATAAAATTCACAACAAAAAATTCAACTATATTAAATTTTGGTGTGATTTAAATATAATTATAAGAATTGAATGAATTTTTTTGAAGTTTCATTGGGTATGAAAGCGTTGATCGAACTACATTTTCAACATGAAGCGCTACCGCGCTTCATTGAAAATGTACTTCGGTTAATGCTTTCATACCCGAATGAAACTTCAAAAGAATGCATTCAATTCTTAAATGAAATAATAATAGTAAGAATAAAATAATAATTATAATAATAATTTTAGTAAGAGTATAAATATATTTAATCAGGTATAAATTTAACTCAGTGAGTTTGTACTCACTTTCTAAATAACAAGTCTGTCATTGGGTAAATAATATCCTTTGTCTAGATAGATATTTAATCTCAAGCATTTTATTTTTATTTCATTCTTGGCTAATTTATACGCAATGATTGCGTGAATTTATAAAGGAAAATTATATAAAAAAAGAGTCGGTAGATAAAGCAGTTACTCCAACAACGAAAATGACTTTTTTAGGAGTTATATTTGACTCAGAAAAAAATGACACTAGAAGTAACACCAGACAGGGTGGAAGAAATTTCGCTACTGGTAGAATCTTGGTTAAAAAAGAAAAAATAATCTTTAAAAGATCTTCAATCTCTTTTAGGAAAGTTGCATTTTATAGCTGGTTGTGTTAGGCCTGGTCGAATATTTGTTAGTCGTCTTCTAAATTGGTTACGTTCAGCATTTCTTTCAGACTCAGTTGGTAATAAACAAAACATTTACAGGTATATTCCAGTAGCAATTAAAAAGGATTTGAAATGGTGGTATGAAATTTTACCAGTATTTAATGGTGTTTCTATGATGGCTATTGAAGAATGGTCTTATCCAGATACAATTTTTTCATGTGATGCATGTTTAGAAGGATTGGGTGGAATGTTTGAAGATCAATTTTTTCATGATATTTTCCCTCCTTTTATTACAGAGCAAAATTTGCATATTAACTGTTTAGAATTACTAACAATAGTTGTCGCCCTTAGAACATGGGGTAAACATATGACTGGTAAGAGAATTCTGTTTTTTTGTGATAATGAGGCTTCGGTTCAAGTTTTAAATTCGGGATCCACAAGAGATGCATTTATGCAAAATTGTTTAAGGGAGATTTGCTTTTACGCAGCAAATTTACAGCTTGAAGTCAAGGCTAAACACATTAGTGGAGAAAATAATCGCTTACCGGATTATTTGTCAAGATGGGAAATGGATAAAAAATACAGGACTTTATTCAAAAATAGTATAAGGGATCGTATTTGTCATGAAATTGATATTACTGATGATAACTTTAATTTCATTCATAAATGGTAATTAATTTTTTTATATTTAATTTTTCTTTTTACAGAATTAAAATTGCTTCATTTACAATCAAAGATATCTGTAAGGCATGGATTTGCAGAAGGCACAAAGCAAAATTTGAAGATTCAATGGGAGACTTATTTTACGTTTTGTTTTTATTTCGGATTTCAGTCTCTTCCATCTTCTGTAAAAGTTTTAACATTATATGCACAATTTCCGAGTAAAAGTTTTGTATCTGTTCAGTCCATTAAGAATTATATTAGTGGAGTCAAATCTTTACATTTATATACGGAAAATGAATTTCCACAGAAGGATACATTTCAATTAAAATTGATATTAAAAGGGTTATCTAGATTAAATCCACATTGTCCAAAACAAGCGTCACCAATTACTCCCGACATATTATTAGAATTTTATAAGAAACTTGATGTGACAAGCTTGTGATGCGACTTTTTGGTGTTTATTTTTACATGCATTTTTCTTAATGAGCAGAAAAAGTAATTTAGTTCCTAATTCTGTAAAAACATTCAATCCAGATAAGCAGTTATGTAGAAGCAACATTGAGATTAACAGTGAGAAAAATATTCTTTTAATAAACATATCATGGTCAAAAACAATACAATTTGAAGAACGAAATTTAGTTGTACCGCTAATTAGTATTCCTGATTCCCCTCTATGTCCAGTTAAAGCGTATCATAATATGATTTCATTAGCTCAAACTTCCAAGAATTCTCCAGCTTTTTGTTTATTTAAGCATCATAAGGTATTACCAGTTACTTATTTTCAGTTTCAAAAAGTATTAAAATCTTAATTAAGAGTATAGAGAAAGACCCAGATGAGTATTCCTCTCACAGTTTTCGAAGAGGGGGTGCATCTTGGGCTTTCTCAGCCAAAGTTCCCAGTGAATTAATCCAACTTTACGGAGACTGGAGTAGTGATGCTTATAAAACATATCTTAGGTTCAAATTGGATGATAAAATTGCTGTGGCTGAAAAGAGGAGAAATCATATTTTAAATTCTCTTTAATTTGTTGTTTGTTGGATATTACAGGCATTTACCATGAAAAGAGAGCGACAATCATTTCTGCCTCAATACCAAAATATGTTGATGGGATTAGAGGGTGCACAACACAAGCATTTCCGGGGGCTACAATAGGTAGAATTACATAATTACTCTCTAGAGGAAAGATAAATATAAGTAATATTAATATAATTATTATTCATGTAGGAACTAATAATATTTCATCAGCTCAAAATGTGGATACAATCATTTCTTACTATGGGAATTTAATACACAAACTCAAATATAAAACAAATGCTCATATTGTCTTTACTTCAATACTACCTCGTTTATGTGATCATGACAAAACTGTAAATAAGATTAATAAAGTAAATTTAGAATTAAAAAAATTATGCATTAGAAAAAAAGTACAGTATACAAATTTATTTCGTAGTTTTTTTATTTATTAAATAATCGTCCTGATTCTTCTCTATATGCTCTAAGAGATGGGTTACACTTAAATTTGCTGGACTTCACTATTAAGGAAAAAGTGTATAAACATTATCAAACATGTCAGTGTAAATTAGATTTTCATTTCATATATTAATTGTTTCAGTTATAAATGTATGCATTTGTATCATGTATGTGTTCCTTTTACTTATTGGAATTTATTCTTTCTCTTTTCAGGGAGTTGACACCCAGAAAATGGTGCTGTTCCCTTGCTAGAGTCTATTCTATGTCTACATATACTTAGAGTAGAATTTGTTTTCCCTTCATTACACTTATGGGTTTTGAAGAGAAAACAAATTGTGGATTAGAGAAGGATTTTTTTCCAATAAGCATTAAGGTATACACGTACAAGATTATTATTTCATCAATTTTTGGCGGCCTTTCGGCTTGGCTGACTTTTTGGCCAAAATATTGATATATATTGATGCAATTTTTATTATTTAATGTGTTTTCATTATTTATATGATGCTATTATAAATTTGTGTATATATATATTTATATTAATGGCAATACATATAAAATATATTGCTTGTTTTTATTTATTTCCGAAATATTACTATATATCCCTTTTCGTTCAATTACTGAACTCTGATTGATTTGTATTCTTGTTATTGGGCTCGTTGTTTTCGGATTTATATACTAGTAATCATTCTCACAAGTAGCAATTTGTAAGCAATATCATTTCACTGTTGTTTTCATAGCAAATGTCGTAAATAATTGTAAATGGTAAATAGAGGATCACTTGTTCGGGTTTTTTATGTTTACTAATAGTGCGCATGCGCAATTAATTATATATTCTTAATTAACAAAAGTTCTGTCGAATCTATCTTCTTTTATCTCATATCATGTTTCTCTTATGTTTCCTTGATATCTTCGGCATGAACAGTAAATAGGGATCGACTGTCCAACTGTAAACATAGTGGACGCATATGTAAAATAAAATAGTGTCCTCCATGAAATAATGTCCTCCAGACAAAATAACATATGAAATATTGTTCATGGACATTATTTTATTATGGAATAATGTCCTGGACATTATTTCATAATGAAATTGTGTCCTCCATCATGAGATATTGTCCATTCTAACTGGACATTATTTAACTGTGAAATAATGTCCGACATCAACAGGATATATGATATTTTTATGCTTCACATATTTATACTATACTTTATTTCAAAATATAAGAGATGTCTTTGTCATAGAAATGATATTTATTACACTATATTTGATTAACAAACAATGTCCAAGTTTTGAATTAGAATTAAAATTATCTCCCTTTGTTAGTACACAGTTTCACTATGACATATTGTCCTATAAGATGATATTATACTGTCCAGATAAAGTACAAAATATCATAGATAAGACAAAATTCCATGACAATATAATCATGAAATATTGTCCTGGAGGACATAATTTTACTTTACACATGCATGCGTTCATTGACATCAACTGTTTGTTTACAAACATAAATGACACGACTAGTCTCTAATGTGAACAATGTCCTCAATGTATAGATCACTCGCGATGCTTACTCCATTGTACTATTGATTGACTGCGCATGATAAGGATTGAAGATTGGGGTCCCCTAAAAACTGGAAGCGCCCGATGTCTTTAATGAAAATTCCAAGAATTTCTAGGATGTTGTACAATTCAGCGGCTGGCTTGTTCGTTGATAGAACTTCTATTGTCAGCTGATATATTCCTAGCTGTTGTAGATTGTGACGCATGAATTCCCTCTGGACGTCATACTGTGGACAAGCAAGTAAGAGATGTTCTGTTGTTTCCTCCTGTCCACATGTGCACAGTGGAGATTCAGTGTCCCAGATTGTACTTATATTTGTTCAAATGGGAATAGCCGGTTATGAGTTCCGATATAATGATGGCAATTTCCTTAGATGGCTTATCTGAACATCTGCTCAATCCTATCACTGGTGTTATGCTGTGCAGATGTCTTCCGTGGCTACTTAGGTTCCATCTCCTTTGCCATTTCAGTTTGGTATTTCTTGTGCTGCCTGTTTTGCATCATTGATTCTAATGAATGTGGAAGCTGGTGCTTAGCGTGGTGGCCTCTTGGGCAGCTTCCTTTGCTAGTTTGTCTGCTTGCTCATTTCCTGCTATATCAGCGTGGCCAGGTGTCCATGCTATCGTTGTTTCTATTCCATTTCTGAGCAAACTAGCTATGTCTTCTTTAATGTCCCTGATAAGATCGATGTAATTTGATGATTTCCAATCGTGGGACACAATTCCTACTGACGATTGGCTGTCGGGCAGTATTTTCAGGTTTGTGAAGGCAGATTTGAGCACATTGTTATGCAGAATTCTAGAGCCATGAGTATTGCTACCATTTCCTCAAACAGAATGGAGCCTCTATGTCCCACAGGCCGTTTAATGTTGACGTCATGTAGCAATCACTTTCAAACTGTGTCGTCAGAATGTTTACATTGTGACGTCAAAATTTTACGGGAACGTCTGTGATTTCTTGTAATGGCGGACAAATAGCCATAAGGTGTATTGGGAAGATTCTTACTCAGATATTGATGTGTTGATTGAAATATATAATTGATTGTATTGAAATTGACTGTAACTTGGAACAGACATTCACATACTTGGAACTGATTTTGTTTTGTGTAAATTTTGAATTGATTTTGTTAATTAGAAACTTGGAATTGATTCTGCTATATACTGAACTTGGAATTGAATTTACTATACTGAAACTTGGAATTGGTTCTGATACAAATGTATGCTGAACTTGGAACATAAACACCAAAGTACATGGTTATGTGTGTTATATGTTTATTTAACATGACCACAAAAGTACATTGTTATGTGTGTTATATGTTTATTTAACATGACCACCAAAGTACATTGTTATGTGTGTTATATGTTTATTTAACATGAACACCAAAGTACATTGTTATGTGTGTTATATGTTTATTTAACATGAACACCAGAGTACATTGTTATGTGTGTTATATGTTTATTTAACATGAACATCAAAGTACATTGTTATGTGTGTTATATGTTTATTTAACATGAACATCAAAGTACATTGTTATGTGTGTTATATGTTTATTTAACATGA
>MJUT01042998.1:76919-94368 GCA_002080005.1 Gigantidas platifrons
TTATAGCAACAAATTACATGAAGTGTGTGGTACATGTAACTACAACGGAAAACACCGAGCACCATATTTCGAACTAATTAAAAGGTTATATTTCTTAACTTTTGACGTTAAATAGTCATAACAAAGCTTTACTACACCATTTTACATGCAAATAATTAAAATAAAACGTCATAGCAACAAATTACACGAAGTGTGCGGTAGTGTGTGGTAAATCGTGTCACCCGAGTGGATTGTGCAATTATTGATTACCACTATAACCTTTTCCTGACCAGATGAACAGCTGACACTTTGAGAAAATATTAAACAACCTCGTATAAAAAGTGGATAATTTGATGAAAATAAAATAAAAATGATTTCATTAGGCCAAAAAAAAATAATGTGTGTTTACGGTCACCCGACCTACCCTATTTTTCAGCCGCCGACCCTAACCTTTGTTATCGGCAATTATTTGACCCTAAATTTTGCTAGCGACCCTATCAATTTTTACACAGAATTCGGATAAACATTTTTGTTGTTTAATCAGCAGAAATGTTTTATTCATTCAACTGCTAGCTTTTTGTCGAAATTTCGAAAATGAAATACCGGAATCGGATTCCGAAACCGGGAACAACTATGGTTTTGACGATAGTTAAAAAAAAAATTAATGCCGACCAACCCTAGATTTTTTTGACATGTGACCACACATATTTTTTTCTTGGCCTTGGGATGATTGAAACACAGGGGCTAGGTGCGTCCAAACAAAACCAACTATATATAATATAACAAGGGGAGGAACTCGCTTGCATTTTTCTAAGTGGTCATGTTAAATTGATCGTAATTTCAGAATGCCTTAATATTTACAATAAATGTTTTCACCAGTCGAAAGCCAAGTAATTTTCCTTTCCAAAGAGACCCCAATTGTTAGTGTAGGCCTCCGAACTGCTGAGGTACCCTACACGAACCAAAACAAAAAGGCATCAAAATCAGAGGTCATACAAATGCTGGGTTAACCACTTCACATCTGTGTACACTTTCCCATGCGTACACGAGTCATTTTGACTGGCTAAATACTTTCATCCATTCAAATTACGTTAAAATTTCTTACCTTTCGCCAATTTATATGCCCTTTAAGTCTGTTTTTGAAAGAAATCCCCTTTCCATCCTTTCCAAACACCACTAGATACGATAACGTAACCATCAGTCTGCTTGTGCTCCCGTGAGGGTTACAATTCGGTCCCATTCAACGTAATGGAGCAAATTAAAATTTTCTTTTTGCATATGTGGTCATAACTTAGTATTCCCTACAATTTTTAAGTAATGGTGATACAAAATAAGTGTTACAATACCTTTTTCTATCATCACGATTGATTTCGTATTTGAAAATTGTTTCTTGTCCGCTATGACACATTACGTAGACTCTTGCGATGGGCGGAGCCGATCCATATCTGGATCTGAATGCCAAATATGGAAAACTTTTACTACAATGTTTACGGCAATCGATCCAAATAAGAATATCTCCAAAACGACTTTCCCCTTTTCATCAAAAGTCATGTAGAGTCTAGAGATTTTCCGAAAAAGTTAACCCAGCATTTGTACGATCTCCGATTTTGACGCTTTTTTGTTTTGGTTCGTGTAGGGTAGCTCAGCAGTTCGGAGGCCTACACTAACAATTGGGGTCTCTTTGGAAAGGAAAATTACTTGTCTTACGACTGGTGAAAACATTTTTTGAAAATATTAAGGCGTTCTGAAATTACGATCAATTTAACACAACCACTTAAAAAAATGCAAGCAAGTTCCTCCCCTTGTTGTATTATATAGTTTGGGTTTTTTTCGGACGCACCTAGCCCCTGTGGATTGAGATAAGGCTTTTGAACATATTTTCCATTCTACATTAAATGTTCTTTAATTTTGTTTTATCACAGTAGCAACATGAACAAATGCCAGTAAAAATTAATACACATTCAATTAAGTATCATGAAATTGTCATGATGAAACTGTAGTAAGAATCCTGCTCTATTTAGCTTTGATGTAAAACAGATTGAAGTTGACTTGACAGAGGAGTGGTTAATGTTAAGCAAAATGTAGTAGGTTATATTGTTGACAATCACACCTTGACTTTACAGAGGAGTGGTTAATGTTAAACAAACTGTAGTAGGCTATATTGTTGACAATCACACCTTGACTTGACAGAGGAGTGGTTAATGTTAAGCAAACTGTAGTAGGCTATATTGTTGACAATCACACCTTGACTTGACAGAGGAGTGGTTAATGTTAAACAAACTGTAGTAGGCTATATTGTAGACAATCACACCTTGACTTTACAGAGGAGTGGTTAATGTTAAACAAACTGTAGTAGGCTATATTGTTGACAATCACACCTTGACTTTACAGAGGAGTGGTTAATGTTAAACAAACTGTAGTAGGCTATATTGTTGACAATCACACCTTGACTTGACAGAGGAGTGGTTAATGTTAAACAAACTGTAGTAGGTTATATTGTTGACAATCCCACCTTCATTTACTTTTCATTTTCATGATCAATGCATTTAGCTTTCTTGTAATTTCAGGTGTTACGTGATGTACCGAAAGCAAGAAGAGAAGTTGATCTTCACTGGCGAGCCTCGGGTTGTTCTTTTATAGTTAAAATAATTGATGTGTATGAAAATGTGTATAGTGGCCAAAGATGTTTACTAGTAGTAATGGAATGGTAAAATTTAGAATTGTTGTGTCTTTAAGTGTTTTACATAATATTTATGTTACTTGAGTTACGAAATGAGACCCAAAAACAAATTGAGCATTGTCTCCTGTCTCCCTTGTCGAACAAAGCATTTTTATTACATTTCCTTAAAAGGATATTTTCCCCTGGAAATCAGATGGTGTCCAATATAATGGGAGACCACTATGTCAGAACTGATTCAGAAGTGTTTGAAAATATACTTTATATTTTATAAAATGATGTGTTGTATAGGGTTCTACAATGTGACCAAAACACTTGCAATTTGCGAGTTACTTTTGTAAAATGCGATTAAAAATACCGTATTGATAGCCAGACTGAGAGTTAATATTTCCGGAACATTTTCATTCCCTTACTGCTATTTTTTTCAATTTAAATTCCGACTTTGATTTTCCGGTCTTTTAAACCGCACAATTGATGGACATAAAAATTTTAAATCACATACTTTTAATGCTTGCAAAGTGACCACGATTAGCAAAAAACAAAACCTTCTCACAAAATGTTTCGCTTAAAATAAACCGGTTGATTAAACTGATTACGAAACTGGCCTGCCTGATGCAACATTGACGGAAGCATAAGCCAAAATTGCTGAAAAGCGTAAATTCCGAGATGTCTCGAAGTCAGAGATTTCGTGGCTCATTGATGATTACAATAACTACGTTATGTATTGTTATGTTTGCAGAAAGGCAGGCCCAGATACATCTTCGCTATCCAAGGGTTACGATTTGGGTCCCCCTTCTCTTCACCCTTGGCGGATCTAGAATACATTTTGAGGATTCGCGCTTTAATATTTCATTAGTTACGGCTACCAGTACACGTATCCAATCAGAAGACGTTTTACACGGAGCACATGTTATCGACGAAATGTAAACAAAGATGGCAGCGGCCACAGAGTTGTGTCGACTTGTCACGAAATATTGCCCAAAACTTTGCACTTGGTTGACAGTAAGTGTTTCCAAATTGAATTTATCACAAATAAGTTTTTCTTCACTGGGCGCTGCCATTTTCAACTCTCCAACATACGTATAACAAAACAATTCTGATTGGCTGGCGATGATGTCTATCTAAGGAGTGCAACTTCGATAAACCACCAGCTGGCATTGCGCGCGAATTTCAAAATGTATTCTAGATCCGCCAAGGATGAAGAGAAGGGGGGCCCGAATCGTAACCATTGGCTAGCGAAGATGGCCCAGATATTGCTGGCAAAACCGAATTTGTCACTGGAAAAAAGTTTAAACGTAAAAGTCTTGTTTATCAAAATAAAACTAAAAGTCTGAAACATGAAAAATGTTTCAATGTGGTATCAGAAAAAACCCATTCCTCAACTAAGTATCTTGTGCCTCATTCAGAGCATTAATAATTATGTACAAATAAATACATATTGGAGATATATAGTATGAATTATGGTAAGTAACATTCTTTTGTTGGCAAGTAAAATGTATTTCCTCATTAGCCAGGGACTAGTGGGTGCTGGTATGAATTGTAGAGCCCTGTTGTAGTTTTGTTTAATTTGGGTACTCAAATAGAACTGACAGCCATAATATAACTGAAATGTTGTTGAAAGTGGTGTTAAACATTCAATCATAATCCTAAGACTTATAGCAGAGAGAAAATAAAATTAGTACATTCTATTGTTTTGGAATTCACTCAATCTAGTTGCCAGAGTCAGAAGCTGTACCCTTGAGTATTAAGTTAAATATGTAGCCAGAGAAAAAAGTTGGAGAATGATTACCCAATCTTAACCCTACATCATCTGACATCATGTATAAATTTTTAACAGATCAGTCTTTAATAAATAAACTGTTGTGACAACTGTTTTTGTTATAATAAAATTTTACGATTTCTAGATACTAAAAAGAAAGTATTTTTTTCAGCATGGAAGGGGGTGAGCTCTTTAGTCGAATTCAAGAAAGAGCAGATTGTGCATTTACAGAAAGAGGTAATAATAATAGTATACAATTGTAGTTATTTATTGTGTATCATACCACACATAGCAGCACGAGTGTAAAAGCTGGCTGTATTTCACACGCAATTGAAATATACAAATTTGACCAAATAGTAGAAGATATTTTTTTCTTCCTTAAAAAAAACAAGATTGCTATGCCATAGCCAATGTCCCCTGCCTATTTACATAGATCTGTGTATGTATTACTTTCATTAGTTCTTATGACTGAAATGGACTTCTTGATTGACAGTCAAAGAGGAAAGACAAATACCCTGTATTGATGAGTGGATTTCAAGGAATTGCAGATTAACAAATTTCAATAGCAAACAAAATAATGAAAAAGTTCCATGTTTTTGTAACAATCATTCAAACTATTTAAAACAGCAGGTACTCGTCTCCATATACTATTTTTATGCCCTTAAAATTTAATTAGATTCTACAAAATTTAACGTAAATAACTCACCATTTTCAAATCGCTTTTGTCACTATCACATTCCTCATGTTGGAAAAACTCTACATATCAATTTTCGTTGAAATTGGAGCACTTCATAATTTAAATGTATTTTATTCAGAAAATTACTGAAAAGGACTGGATAGCAGAGAAACAGCAAATACCAATTTTATAGTCCCCAAAGTGGCGACTGAACCCACAATCTTCTGCCTTCTAGGGAAAACATTCTATCAATTACACCACAGCGGCTGTTGATTCAGGAATTATAAAGAACTATTGTAACATGAATGACTATTCCTTAATTTCTTTATATGAGTTCTGAAGGTTATTAAATATATTATAACTACCTTTACATTCCAAATATTGATTCAAATCCCACTCATGGCAAGGTGTACTTGATACAGCATTATGTGAAAAAGTTTGTCAGTGACTTGCGGCAGGTCAGTGGTTTTCTCTGGTACTCAGGTTTCCTCCACCAATAAAACTGACCACCATGATATAACTGAAATATTGTTAAAAGTGGTGTTAAACACCATAACACCATAACCCCAAACCCCAAACCCCTAAATATCAAAAATAAATCATAAGTAACTGAACAAAACAATGCTGTAATTCACAATGCTTGTTTATTACATAAATTTTACAATTTTGTTTGTATTAATAATATGGTTCTAAAATACTTTTTTTTTGTAATGTAATGAAGGTACGTATACTGTGACAAGGTTTTTATTTCACTGAGAAATCTCAGTCTGTCATGGGCATCGATGTAATAATATTTTATCTTTATATTTATAGAGGCAGCTGAAATTGTAACTCAGGTAGCTAGTGCCATACATTATCTACATTCCATGAACATAGCACACAGAGATTTGAAGGTATACCACATTATTTATATTGTTGTTCATTGGTTTATTTTTTATCTGGTGTCTAATAAAACATTTGAGTATGATTTTGTACTCAGTCTGACAGCCATTGATACAAGTGAAGTTGATCCCCCATGGTGAGGGGCTAGTAGGGGACCAGAAGGGAAATTAAGTTAACCTTAAAAATGTTCTTCTCAATAGCCATCAATAGAAATGCTACAGTATTTATTGTACAATATAATTGTGATAATATGTAGATATAGGTCTGTACAAATGAAGGTTATACCTTATCAATAACTGTCATAGGTTATTGTTATATTAACCAATAATCTTTCTTTGAACACACACTAAACTATTGTTGAATGTGGCATTAAACACCAGAACCCTAACCTCCACAAATTTAATTGAGCTAATACTTGTTTAATTGTAACTAGCATATTTTGGTAGACCACTGGTCTTGGTAACTACTTTTTTTATCAGAAAATGTTTGTGATATTTTCTGTACAACATGAATATGATTTGTTTTCTTCTTGTAATTTCAGCCTGAAAATTTGTTATTCACTAAAAAAACAGCAGATGGTATTCTAAAGTTAACAGATTTTGGCTTTGCAAAAGAAATAACATCACATGTAAAAAGTTTGCAGACACCATGTTATACTCCATACTATGTCGGTAAGTATGAGCTTCATAAGAACTTTGGTTTTTCCTTTACTGAATACACCATAATGAGTACTACTGCTAAATTATACATAGAATTGTGTTTTTTTTTTACTAACTATAAATTTTTAATTATGAATGCATGTATATACATTGTAGTATTAAGATTGATTAATTGTTGTTAAATGCCAACTCAGCAATTTTCCAGCTATATCATGGCGAGAACAGGTTAATTTTCAATGAGATGATGAGGTCCACTTTGTACTAGACCAACACGCTTAGTTGGATTTTTATAGTGCTAGCTCACTGAAACAACAGTCTGCCGATAGACATGTTGCCCCACTCAGACACATTATCCTGATTCCAAGCCAACCAGTCTCTGCTCTTTCTCCTTAATGCTACATGCTTAGTGGAGAAGAAACAATTTTATAGTCCCTGGTTTGACCCGATAGGGGCTTGATTCCACGATCTACCGCACTCTAGGCGAGCACGCTAACCATTACACCACCAATGCAGTTATTTATATAGTATTAAAATCACTTGAATGAATAAATTGTGTACATAACATTGATGTAGCTATTTGAATGAGTAAATTATGTGAAATAAAGTTTGTGTAAATTGTGGCAAATAAAATTAATAACACTGCTGGAATAAGTCAATTGTTTCAAATAAAATAATGCAGCAATGGAAAAAATAGTATTCTGAAGAACTACCATTGGAAATCTAATTTTACTTTTCATGAATTATCCTTGTGAAATGTACAAATGAAGACGCCAAGTTTTATGGCATCTGACCCCAAAATTTATTATTGTCTGCAGAGGTAAAAATGTTTTGAAAATAATTTTCTTAAATACCAGTTATTGAAATACATATTATATTGTGATATGTAGATTCAAACTTACACAAATGTCTTGAGATATCCTATAAAACTTTATAAAAAAAAAAGAAGAAAAAAGTCTGCAATGGAGAGAAAAAATATTGTTCTCAGCATTGTGATATAAAGATTCAATTTGTACCAATCAATGATCTATTTGATTCAAGGTCTATAGGGGGAGGAATCAAAATTTAACATGTTAAAACAGACATATTTCAATAAATCTTCATTACCAAGTGAATGGTACAGGCTCATATGGACATCTAAGTTATATTGTTAAATTTAAAATACAAATTAAATATCTAATATGCAAGTTTTATTTTTGCAGCTCCTGAAGTTTTGGGTCCAGAAAAATATGACAAATCATGTGATATGTGGTCTTTAGGTGTTATAATGTATATATTGTAAGTATAATGTATTATGTGAGGGTAATAACAGGTTCTATACCTCATGATAAATATACTTTCTTAAATCAACTCTCTTTATGTAAGACCAATTTACAACAACACTTCATTATTTATATTACACAAATCTTGATTGAGAGACCACCTGTCTTAAAAGACCAAACTTTTTTTGAAAAAAAGTGGGTGATCCTTCAAGACAGGTTTCACTATACAAAAATGTATATGGAAAAATTACTATACCATAAGGCTTCATTCATATGTACTGGGGAATGTTTGGTGAAATATTGATATATGATATTTGAAGCAAGACAATTCTCATTTGACATGAGGGAATTAATTGAACTTGTATTTTGTCGTTTACTAGAAATATATTTCAATAGGTTAAAGGTCATCAAGAACTCTAATATTGTTTAATAATTAAAACTAGTTGGACTTGTACACATAGTTCTGGAACATAATTGATTGCTGTTCATATTCACAAAAAAATGATAATTAAAACCTTTATATGACATAATTAGTTTCACATGTGTTGTGTTTCTGTGGGAGGATCATTATTAATGGTGTATCGATTATGATCGAAAATCGGTCGATTATTTGAATTTCAACTTCAATCGATTACTATTTTCAAAATCTATCATCTCGAACTTTTCTGGAAATACAGTTTGTCCGAATCTGTTTTGTATATAGAATGTACGTCTTACTTTCAGGTTGTGTGGTTACCCCCCTTTTTATAGTAATCATGGAGCAGCTATATCACCTGGTATGAAAAAAAGGATAAGGAATGGTCAATATGAGTTTCCTAATCCTGAATGGAGTAAAGTTTCCAAAGAAGGTAACTATTACTAACTAAATAATATATTTGTGGTACTATTGGCCTATGTGGAGAATAGGTTGATTACTTGATTGTTGTTTAATTTCAAGTGAGCAGTATTTCAGGTATATTCATGACCAAAACAAGTTTACAAGCAATCAATCATGTAAATAAAAATGTGGCTCTGGGATTGGTTATGGGGCAAAATTTAGATTGTCACAGGAGAGACAAGATACAATGAATAAGGTCAGAATTTATTTTCCTTGCTAATGGGCAACAAATGATTCTCCTAACAAAATTGTTCATTAAGAGCTGCTAGAACTTGCCATTAAATTGCAAATGAGACACTCATTTATATCCTATCTTAGGGTGATTTGTATATTTTGTTCTTGCCATGCAACAAATGGACTCTTGTTCTAGGAGTGATTGTACCCTGCAGTGGAGAAACTGGCCTCTTTCTATGCACAGGGTTTCACTTTCAGGGACTGGGCTGTAGGCTTAATTGGCATATTCTCCATAATGGAGAAACATCTTTTCAGTGTCTGGACCAATAGTCTGAAAAATACAGATAATTGGGAAAAATTATTAAATTTATTGTACAATATAAAAAATAATATTGACTTTTGTTACAAGTAATAGATTTTTTTCTTTGAAAAGCTATTAAGTTCTTCTTCCTTAATTTTATTGATACAGACCGTTGTCTGTTTTATAGACATTTTGTACCTGTAATCACTATGGTTACAGTTTTCTAATGATTTACTCTTGTGTTATGATACAATTATTTTAAAGTGAAGACATAGTTGGGGTAATTGCTGCACTACCCTTATACTATAGCACAGTTTCATTTTTCATCAAACCTAAGGACAGGACGTCAGTAAGTGCCTTATGTTTAGAGGACCCATGCTCTTTCCACAATCATTTGTTTCCAACTTTTCCACAAACTTTTATGGTGCCATAACAAAAGTTGGTTATGTTGGTATATATTCAATCAAACATGGTCAAATTGTAGTGATGTTTGAAATATTTTTTAAATGCCTGGTTATAATTATTTTTGGGAGATCTTGATGATTCAGAATATTATTTTGGAACAGGTTCAAAATTTAGAATGTAAGATTTTGTTTGTTTACTAATCATACTGAAAATATAAAAATGTACTTTGGAAAAAAAAATAAACACAGACTTATAAAGAGATTATTTGATTTCAGCTAAAGATTTAATTAGAGGTTTGTTGAAAACAGTTCCAGAAGAGCGATTAAGTATAGGACAAGTCATGTCTAATAAATGGATTTCAGTAAGTCAATCATAGATTTCTATATGAACGACAAATAGATGTTTAATAGTATAGAATAACTATACATTTGAATGTGATATACAGAATTAAGATGATTAAAGTGATATAAAGTAAAGATTTTATACAACCACAAACATTTATATGGTGGTACAAAAATGTACTTTAGTATTATGGTATGGGCATACTATTGACCTGATTGATGTTTACAGTTTTTAGACTCAATGGATTTTTTTTCACAACAACTGAAGTTCTATTTGAATGATCTGTCTGACATGTTTAACACAAAGATTCTTGGCTCAGAATAACCTGTTTCCAAACAAGAGGTCCAAAGGTACCATACACGGTCTCTTGGTGACAAGTTGGTGTGGTCGTTAAACCACTGTCATTCAGAAATAACTTTGAAAGTAGATATATAGGATTTTGAGTTTAACACCACTTTCAATGAAGATATTTCAGTTATATTGTGTCAGTTTATTGGTAGAAGACAACAGATACAACCACCGACCTTCCATAAGTCACTGACAAACAGTGATATTCTATATCTTGTATAATCAGAACTCAAACTTTTCCAATCTTTTCTGAAACTACCAGACTGATTTTAATCAACATTTGATATCCATCACTGGGTCAATTTATATGAAAACTGTTGTTTGAGGATTGTTCTGTAACTGATCTGTATTTATAAGTTTCCATAGCAACATAACAACACTCAAATTTTCCTATTGGTCAGATTTAACAGACTTTGAAAGATACAATCTGATTTGCTGTAGGATTTCATGAGGCAGCCATTGAAATATACTGTTGGGTTATTCTTGAGTAGGAAGTTTTTCAAATGATTTGATCCACAGATGTTTGAATATCTATTGCAGAATAAAACTGACATTAAATACCAGAAGGTATTGTAAAACTTAGATTTGGGGTTGAGCATCACTGACAAAATTAAATACAGACATATTCAATCTGGTGCACTAAATTAATATAGATATCTCTTATGTTTATCTCAAATTATATATACAATGTTGCAATTTTGTTGTTGTCTTTTTTTTGGCTTCAGGACAATATCGTAGTCGGATACACTGTTATTATTTTTTTCCTCAGGCCAATATCGTACCTGATACACAGTTATAATTTATTTTTTGCTTCAGGACAATATCATACCTGATACAGTTACAATTTATTTTTTGCTTCAGGCCAATACCGTACCTGATACACAGTTTACAATTTATTTTTTGCTTCAGGCCAATATCGTACCTGATACACAGTTACAATTTATTTTTTGCTTCAGGACAATATCATACCTCATACACAATTACTATTTATTTTTTGCTTCAGGACAATATCGTACCTGATACACGTGACAATTTATTTTTATTCTTCAGGACAATACAATCGTACCTGATACACCATTATTTTCTGCAAAGATACTTAAAGAAGATGAAGATATGTGGCAGGATGTACAAGTAAGATTATATACCTTTATACAGAGTTAATTGCAGTTGTTAACTTATATTTAACACTTTTTAGCTTACCAGACCTGAAGGGTCATGTGAGCTATTACAATCACTTGGCAGCGTTGTCAGTCTGTCGCCCATCTGTAAACTTTTTACATTTCAATCTTCTTCTCCAACATTGCTTAATCAAGTTGAACCAAACCTGGCAGGGAAGGTCTCTTGGAACAAGAGATTGAGATTTGTTCAAATGTAGGTGATCCTCCGTGGCTGTTAGGGGACCTAAAAGGAGGAATTTAAGTAAATCTTTTAAAAAAAATTCTTCTCAAGAACCAGCAATATTTGTTGTGCAGCATCATTGTGAAGATTTAAATTTGTTCAAATGAAGGCCCAGGGTATATGGATTCAAGACCTGGAGGCCCAAATTTTAATATAGACTACAGTTAGGAAATAAAAAAAATTATTCCTAAGAACCAGATATGGAAATGCAATTATAGATTGCTTGAAGTATCAATGTCATATACAGATTCAAGCTTGCAAAACGAAGGCCCGTCTGTTGTCCCTCTGTACCCAAATTTAACCAAACTTGTTCAATTCGGTTGTTTCGAATCATGTCAATTCCGACCACGTTCCGTCTTTTTCGTGTCTTGACGTCTAAACAAATAGGCAGGCGACTTCCGGTGTTTACGCTATTACTGTGACAACGTCAGCATATCATAGTCGTAGATGCGGTAGATTATACGTAATTGTAATATGGAGACGCCAAGGAAACCGCTGAATAAATACTGGTGTTCGGTACCCCACTATCTGTCTTGTATAAGAAATATATACATAAAGGCAGATCGTTTTCCTTTCATGCTGACAGCCGCAAATAAAGAAAGAAAACAAATTTAATTTTAAAGAATTATTTGTCTCTGCGTGGAAGTCTTTGATACAAATAAAATAATTTAATTGATATCTGTCTTTTACAGAAAATGTTAAGATATTTTTAACTTGAGAATCGAACATTAAAACGGCACATATCGATTGGAGTTTTTGTTGTGTACATTGACACCGGAAACTCAGGGCCTTTAGTTCCATCGAAATCACGTGATCTGGCAGATGAAAATTAAAAAATTTTGACGGAATGGAAATGATTCGAAACAACCGAATTGAAGGTGATCCTCATTAGGAAGAAGCTATTAGGGTGCTTAAAAAGGGGGCCACACCATGTGAGTCCAAAAAAGACAGCCATAAGGAAAATGTTTAAAAAATTATTGATATTAAGAACCTGTTACAGAAATACTATTGCAAATGGTCTGAATCGTCATTGTGTTACGTGGATTCATGTATACACAAATGAAGAGCCATGGGTCTACGTATTTGTAAGATATAATTTTTTTCGGTGGAAAGAATTTAATATTAAATTTTATGTTACGGTAAATATTTTATAATAAGATACTTTCCATTGCTATAAAAAAAGTATCCTAGTGTACAATAAACAGGTACATAATATTATTTCCGACGCTGATTATTAAATCATGATCATGAGACGCATCTGTTAATATTATTTCCGACGATTAATTATAAATCACCTGAACCATCAAATGCGATAATCCGGATAATATTTTATACTAAGGTGTGTAATATTATGTCCGACGCTGATTATTAAATCATGAGACGCATCTATAATATTATTTCCAACGCTCATTGATAAATCACCAGATCCATCAAATGAGCTAATTTGGATAATATTTTATACTAAGATATGTAATATTATTTCCGACACTGATTAATAAATCACCTGACCCATCCGGAAAATATTTTATAAATAAAATTTACAGGTAAATATATATACATGCATACGGAAAATATATTATAGCCAGAACACTGTCAATTTAAATGACAGATTGAATAATCTTCAAACCCATTATAAAATAAATAGAGTCATGTATTTTATAAGTTTAAATATATTAAAAATTTGATTCATTTGTAACGGTCGTTATTGAATGATGGAAGAAGAATACTGCAGTAATAAAGAAGTATTTCACTAGTATTAAGTACATATTTATTTGCAGCAATGTTAGTTAATTAATTGAGAAAATTAGTAACTTATAAAATCAGATTATTTCTTCTATAATATTTTTTCCGGTTGAAAAGTTATAATGTGCAATGTTATCCACGATATTAAATTTCTTCCACCTCATCTGGAAAATATATAATAACATTGGAAGAAATTTAATATTGAAATATTGTCCAAGGATAATATTTTATATTAAAAATAATCCGCCGGAAAGAATATTATGGAGGATAAAATGAAATGTTACATATACAGGGTCCAAAACTAAAGGATAAAAGATAACATGTATTAAGGACATGTATCATTGTGGTATGTAGATTCAAGTTTGCAGAAGTTTTAGCCCAGGGTCTATGGGTTCAAAGACATATTTTTGTATTACAATATTTATGCATTTTTCACAAGTATTTGTATTTATATTTTTGATTTTATTTTGTTTCTGACTTTCAGTAAGACTTATTGGATCATGTAATGCTGTCTATACTTGTTTCATCAATACACTACATCAATTGATTTAATTTGATTTATGGTGTTAACGGCACTTTCAACAATATTTCAGTTATATTGTGGTAGTCAGTTTTATTAGTGGAGGAAACCGGAGAAAACCACCGACCTGCCGCAATTTACTGACAAACTTTATCACATGTTGTATCGAGTACACCTTGCCACGAACGGGGTTCGAACTCACAACTTTAGTGGTGATAGGCACTGATTGCACATGTAGTTGTAAATCCAACTACCTTAATATCATGAACATGACCATGACAACCCATACTAGTGTAACGGTCAAGTCCAAAAAAGTCGCTTATTTAAGGAGTTTAATGTACCCACCGAACACACACCTGAAACTTTTTGTATGTTATTTTCCATGTTTCTACTTTTATTTTAATCGGGTCGTCACCAATTCGTACCGCCCGATTTTTTAAAATATACATTTGTTTAGCGTAGGGGTATCTTCACGAAAAATAATGTCTTACTTACAAGATCGTTAAATTGCAATGTTGACTTTATCATTAGGTAAAAACACATTTTTATGACTGTTTGAAGACTATAGATTGTCTTTAAAATACAAAAATATTCATTTTTTTCTATTTTATTCCTGTAATAACATTCTATAATAAGGAGGTGTTTTTCATATAAATTGTGACATGTAAATAACCAATGTAACAATTCTGTATGAGATGAATTTTTATTATAGTATTTTCTGAATACTTTTAAATACAATTCATCAATTTTACCCATTTAAATGTGAAGGTGTTCGATCAAACCGACACAGTTAATGAAAAATCATTTAGAATGTCCAGGTGAAAAAGTTGTAATTTTCCGGAAAAATACATTAACCGTGTTCTCGTCCTATTAAGTGACCTGAACTTGCAAATTGCATATGCTTTAAAAATTGCTTAAGAAAATTTATTTTTGTGTTTTGGTGTTCTTGAGTTGTCTAAGAGTTGATATCAAGACATTATTTCAGTATTTCACAACAATAAGTTGTTATACTTTGGTTATTTATTTAATCGATATTATAATAAGAAAACCGTACTGGTGATGGTGTGATTTTATTCCGAAAAAATTGCCAGAGTTGTGTAGTCTTGTTAAATTTGGTCCGTCGATCAAAAAGAAAGCTAGGCAGTCTTTAAATTGGCAAAATTGTGTTATTTGTCAAGAACCATGTACAAATGAAGATTTAATAAACATGCAGAGCCAAGGCAAACATTCGTTTTTAAGGGCAATGGAGACCCGGAAAGATGATGTTAATTCAAAAGTGTTAAAAGAATTAACTTCTATGTCTGATATAAAATTGGACTCTGTTGTTGTCAAATATCATAAACCATGCTACAGAGCTTACACAAGCAAACAAAACCTCAAACCTTTTCTACAAAATGAAGTTTTAGATGATAGTTATCGAGGAAGTTCCTCTTTGACTATCTCTATAATTAAAAATGTACCCCCGTCCGAACCAAGTGTTTTTAGAAGGTCAGACTGGATGACCAATAGGGCAAGTCAATAAAATGTTACGGTGACTTGAATAAATTGCGAATTCAAATTGTCAACCAGTAAAGACTGTAGTTTGGTTCGTCTTCCTCCTTGTGAATCCTCGTTTGTGAAGTATGTTCTGAGGTCAATATTGCAAGCAAAGATATGGATGACCACTGATCAGGCTAAGCCAGTCATAGGTTCACCGTTATCCTACGCATAGCAGTAAGAAAGATTAGGACTTCAACCTATCCTATTTGTATGGCACATGTCGTCCGACTTCCTTCAAGATCTGATATATACATGCAAAGGTAAGTCCGTTTGCTCTACTGCCTGTGTTTGTTTTGAGCAGAACTTAGCTTGTACAGATTTGTGCCCATGCCAAGCTAAAGAACAATGCTTCAATATTCATTCACGACGTACTGAGAC
This sequence comes from Gigantidas platifrons, assembly GCA_002080005.1. Classification (NCBI taxonomy): domain Eukaryota; kingdom Metazoa; phylum Mollusca; class Bivalvia; order Mytilida; family Modiolidae; genus Gigantidas; species Gigantidas platifrons. Next base: position 92,836 of record MJUT01042998.1, read on the forward strand.
TGTTGAGGACGATGACAGTTAGAATATTTGTAGCGGTACAACAGTCAGTTTCTGAAAGTACCATGACCTTCAGTGTTCATTGCTGATATTGTAATTGTCTATGATATAAAATCAATTATTCTATCAATTGACCAGTCATATCGATTAATCCATTATAATTATCAACCAATCATATCAGTAAACACTGCAATCCGAACAATATATTATTCAGCCATAATTTGCTTACAGTTATGGACTGCCATAAAACGTCATTTGACGACAAGACTAAATTTTTTGGGATAGGAAATCAGAATAACAGTATCTTTATGACGTAACTGATCTAACATTATCATAATTTTATGTTCTGTAAATGGAAACTCCATTTCCGGTACCACTAAAACAGTGTCATTCGATATTTAATCTATTATATGTAGAGTTGATAGGTTTACATAATACACATAGCTGAATATGTGCTACACTGACGTTGTATAGACCACTCTGGATCGAGCTTTCAAAAAAAATCCCTGGTTAAAAATTTATTTTGGATATCCGGTTTTTCGGAGAGGGTATTTTTTATATGTTAATCAAATAAAGCAAATCGACATTTTATGTCGAAAATACGTCATTTTGACGTCATAAATCATATTGAAATATGCACACACAAAAAAACAAAAACAACAACAACAAAAAAATCTTAAATTTTGCACATCATAATTTATTTATGCGATTAATGAATTACAAGCATAAATGTATTTAATGGACAAAAGTAATGTGCAAATTAATCGTACTGACAATATTTTTGACTCGCAGACAATAGTGATCTTTGACCTCAATTTGCATAAAATCGGGTGATAAAATTTCGTGACGACCCACGTAATTTTAAAACCCAGTATATCTGCTATCATAATGCATGTAAATTAGGCCATGGGCTGAGATAGACTACCGTGCACCCCCTCCCCCCCCCCACCTTCGAACCCCACTAATTTTTTTTGGTCCTTTGTTATGTCCTTTTGAAGAAAAAACATGTTAACATTGAATATTTTGGGATGAACTTACATTTTTTAGCCCTTTTTAACATCCTTTCGACAATTTTGCCGGATTTTCAGATTTTTCATTCTACACTGTTGCTGAGGTCTTGTAGCTTATGAACAACTATTAGAATATACAAACTGGGGTTTGGTGGATAGCTGATTATATTACCATTCAAATGAATACAAGTTATTTATATTTTATGAAGTTCAGTAATCATAGGAGGCAAAAAATATATCCCTACCCCTGATAAAATTGCGTAAAAACGAGATTTTTCACCTTTTGTTTTCAATAGACAAAATATTACACAACTTTGATGATATTTTTATAATGGATTTATTAAAACTATTGCATTTATCGAAAATTAAACCCATTACATCATAAAAAAACATGTTTTGTAGTGTAGATAGCAGAAAAATGGAATATTATAATTTTTGACGATTTTAGCTCTATTCAGCCCAAAGCGTGTAATATCTTTTTAATAATATAAATTGACAACCAAATTATACATCTGTCGTGTGAAAT
>MJUT01042998.1:97707-113089 GCA_002080005.1 Gigantidas platifrons
TATATTCTAATAGTTGTTCATAAGCTACAAGACCTCAGCAACAGTGAAGAATGAAAAAATCTGAAAATCCAGCAAAATTGTCGAAAGGATGTAAATAAGGGCTCAAAAATGTAAGTTCATCCCAAAATATTCAATGTTAACATGTTTTTTTTTCAAGAGGGTATATAGGAGGACCTAAAAAAATATGTTAACATGGAAGGTGGGGGGGTGCACGGGGGGTTATGCTAGCCCACGGACTAAATGTATATATGTTTAGATGTGTGTTCGGAGGGTATATTAAAATCAAAATTTTGAAGGTCTGACATCCCGACTAATAGACGATGCTGGAGATCCAGATTGGACGTTCTCTGGGCTGCGTCCATATTCTGTGATCTCTCCGCTGTTTCAACCTTGTGCAGTTTACGGTAATTTTTTGTGTGTTTTAGATTTACAAAAAATGCATGAACTGCAGTCTGACCTAAACACACTTGGTTCAGACTGTACAGTTTTAATTATAGAGCTAGTCAAAGAGGAACTTCCTCGATAATTATAATCTAAAACTTCAATTTGTAGAAAAGGTTTGAGGTTTTGTTTGCTTGTGTAAGCTCTGTAGCATGGTTTATGATATTTGACAACAGCAGAGTCCAATTTTACATCAGACATAGAAGTTAATTCTTTTAACACTTCTGAATAAACATCATCTTTCCGGTGTCCATTGCCCTTAAAAACGAAAATTTGCCCTGGCTCTGCATGTTTATTAAATCTTCATTTGTACATGGTTCTTGACAAATAACACAATTTTGCCAATTTAAAGACTGTCTAGCTTTCTTTTTGGTCGACGGACCAAATTTAACAGGAGTACACAACTCTGGCAATTTTTCGGAATAAAATCACACCATCACCAGTACGGTTTTCTTATTATAATATCGATTAATTTAATAACCAAAGTATAACAACTTATTGTTGAGAAAAACTGAAATGATGACTTGATATCAACTCTTAGACAACTCAAGAACACCAAAACACAAAAAGAAATTTTCTTAAGCAATTTTTAAAGCATATGCAATTTGCAAGTTTGTGTCACTTAATAGGACGAGAACACTAAATATGGTACGCGAACGGTTAATGTATTTTTCCGGAAAATTACAACTTTTTCGCCTGGACATTCTAACTGATTTTTCATTAACTGTGTCTGTTTGATCAAACACCTTCACATTTAAATGGGTAAAATTGATGAATTGTATTTAAAAGTATTCAGAAAATACTATAATAAAAATTCATCTCATACAGAATTGTTATATTGGTTAGTTACATGTCACAATTTATATGAAAAACACCTCCTTATTATAGAATGTTATTACATGATTAAAAGTAGATAAAAATGAATATTTTTGTATTTTAAAGACAATCTATAGTCTTCAAACAGTCATAAAAATGTGTTTTTACCTAATGATAAAGTCAACATTGCAATTTAACGATCTTGTAAGTAAGACATTATTTTTCGTGAAGATACCCCTACGCTAAACAAATGTATATTTTAAAAAATCGGGCGGTACGAATTGGTGACGACCCGATTAAAATAAAAGTAGAAACATTGAAATTAACATACAGAAAGTTTCAGGTGTGTGTTCGGAGGGTACATTAAAATCAAAATTGTGAAGGTTTGACCGTCCTACTATACTACATGAATTGTATTTAGGAATAAGTCATTATACTTGTTTTTGTTTCACTTCCCTCTGTAGCCATTTCTTTATTTTATCTTTTCAGGAAGAGATGACAAATGCATTGGCAACAATGAGAGTGGATTATGAACAATGTCAAATAAAGAATTTAGATGAGTCTGACAACCCAATGTTGAAAAAAAGAAAACTTAGGAATGAAGAGCAAATGGTTTGAGACTTATCAGACCAATCAAAATTTCAATACAGTTTTGTAATAAAAAAAAGACTTGAGAAACATTAGCAAGATAGAATTTGTTTTTGAGTTGCAACAAATTTCAGATGTGTTGAAGATTTTTCAATCTGTTTATATTGACAAGAAGATTCTGTTTCGCTCATCTGGTCACGAACCAAAACAGTATTTGTGGACATTTAATTGTATTTTACATCTGTTAATTTTTTCAGGGCTCACCAAACTAGATGAAATGGGCAAAATTCTCGCTTTCTTTCAGCTCCAAAGCGAAATTAAAATTGCTTGCATTTTTTTTAAAGTTGCTTCTTTCTTGCAAATAATCTTAATTTTTAAGTAATTTGACAAAGCAATTGTAATCATTGTGAAAATGCATAAGAATGAGTGAAAGAGGTTTTGTTCAAGCAATAACGAGAGTTTAATTTGTGGAGAGAAAAGAATCACTGCAATCTTCGAAATATTTACTCAGGAAATTTGTAGAAATTTTATTCCAAAGTCTAAATGGGCCAACAGATGCTTACTAGGTCATCTCTTGTTGTTGAATTGTATTAATTGAATTATTTTCATCTAATTTGAGTTTTTTGTTACTTTTTCAAAGATCAACAATCAACATGTCAAGATTTAAAGATGGCAGCATCCTTTAAAGGGTTGTAGGAATAGGGGAAGGAAACATTTTGATGTAAATTAATATATTTTGTAGATATCAATGTGCAAAACAAATAGAACATATTGTCAACGTATATAAAATCAACAACAATAGTAAAACAAATAGAACATATTGTCAACGTATATAAAATCAACAACAATAGTACAAATACAAATCATATTTTTTTTTATAAGATCAAAATGAAAGACATTAATCAAAGGATACAAATGCTAATAGATAATGATGCAAAGAAACAACACATTTACACTGAAACATGTCACTCTAAAACACTTGGCAGTCTCTATTCCATGCATTTACTTCTCCCTCATGCTCTTTGAGGGAGAAGTGAAGTCTCCCTATTTTTTGCTAGTGTGGTGAGCCCTGTTTTTACATTTGAATGTCCCTTTCAAAACATTGTATCAAAATTTTCCAATTATTTTGCAGGTCTAAACTGTATACAATGTATTAGAAGACTGTGGCCTTTAAGTAGCAATAACATTTGTATGGTCCTGTAAGATATTTAAATTTTTTGTTATGTTTTACCCCAATTCTTACCTGTAGTGGTCTCGTATCACATTGATTTAAGAAAAGATAAGTGTTTCGACATTAAAGGTGCAAAAACACAGATATATAGACTCATTAATTATTCTAATGATCTTGAATGCTTAAAGGAAATTCATGACTGTGTAGTAGTCATCTAAATTGTACAAAAAAGAACTTTCTCTCTGTTTTGTTAGATAAATATTGTAATTATAGTTGATCAAATTTGATGTTGTTTATATGTGCATTACTATTCATGATATCTTCAAAATGAATATCTATATAGGTGTAATTTAAATGTGGAATTGATCAGTACAACAAGTTAATACCTATATACAGTCAAACCTGTCTATAGTGGTCACCTGGGGGAGAATGAAAAAATGACCGCTATATACAGGTGACCTTTATGTGAAGGGTTTTGATTTTTTGACAAAATATTGCACGTTAGTTGTAAATAAACATTTCTCATTACATCTTATGTTTTTAATGTTTTACATGTTATTTTGTTCCTGTCGTAATTTTACTCTGTTGACGAAATTATCTCAATATGATATGATTTGAATAAGACATACAAATAAATAAATAAAAATATTTAATAAACAAAACTAAAGTACAATTTCCAGTAACACGATGTTGAATTGGGAACATTGTTTTCAAAATCGTAAAGAATCTCACGTTTTCTTTAAAGAATGTTCATTATCTGGGTATGACCAACACCTCACTCACAGCCAGACAACTTTTCCCAACATCACAATGATTTATCACTTTCACTTTGTTGTCAAATTTCAAAGCTTTCCTATTTACGGATGTTGATGATTTTGACATGATGCACTAGATACAAAATATTTTTGGTGAGTGAATTTCTATTCTCGTAATCAATAAAAATCCACAATAACGCCCGGGGATAAATTGTCCTTTATATCATTTCTATTCACAAAATGCATGCATGGTGTTTGTTTATTTAGTTAATTAAATTAGTCAATATATTTTGTAACACTTCAGGATTTTTGGTACATTTGAGAAAAATACAGATCTTCCGAAATCATTTCCGGTATTATTTTTAAAATAAAATTTACCGCTATACAAAGGTTTTATGCTGAAAATTACTTATAAATGGTGACCGCTGACCACATTGAACAGGTGACCGCTATATTGGATTAAAATATATAGTAAAATGCACCGGGAGAGCACGAAAGTGACCGTTATGAGCAGGTGACCATTATATAAAGGTGACCGTTAGGACAGGTTTGACTGTAGGTGTAATCTAAAATGTGGAATTGATCAGTACAACAAGTTAATTAAATTGCTCCAATCATCAAGGCAAGGTTTACTGAACGTGCTGTACACAAAGTTAGTTTACCTTTGTTGACCTTAAAAATCAGCTTCAATTTTATAAATATAGCTTTGCAGTTTGTACCTATAAAATACCTTATTGAAGGGAATCTAAAATGTCAAACTGAAAACTACAAACATTACGACTGATTTAAAACCTGGGAATTTTCTACAAGTTTTACAGAACATTTGAAATGGGAATTGAAGAGAAGCACTTTGTTCTTACCTAAAAGAGAATTTTCCTAATTAAGGTTTTCAGAATGCAGTATTTATTGACAGACCAAGTATTAGTAAACAAGTATTTTTGAAATAATACCTTGATTTATATTTGTTGTAATGTTTTACACCAAAAGAAAAGAGAAATAGTGATGAAGGATTCTGTTTTGTTACATGGTAGATGATCAACCCTGTCATGTTTAACAATGCCTTGAATAAGTGGAGACATTGTGATCTGGTGTGATATTTTTTTTTTCATTCAGATCACTACTGGATTAAAAATTTAACTTATAAATTTTGATAGCAGATTGGGTTGTTCACTTCTAGTTCTAGATTTTTAATTGTCTGAGACAAAGTATAGTTTTTTAAGGGAAAGTCGAGAGATTTAATTACCAAGTGATATCCAGTGACCACTTCTACTATCCACAATTTATACCTTAGTTTTGACCAAATTGTTTTGTAGTAAATGTTAATTTTTACCTGTTTTTTTTTTCAATATTTTTCAACATTCAATTTTTCAATATTAACACCAGGTGAGCAGTACAGGCTTCAACATATCACTGTGTCCTTACTGAGGATATAGTGTATACAAATGGCTGTCTTTGAACAAATTTAAATTATATTTACTGATTTGTGATGAAATATAAACTATGCTTTTAAATATTTGTTTATTAAATTCATGCAAGATGAAAGTGTCTAAGAGATCATATGGTTGGGTACTACAGTATGAATTAGTTGTTGATTATTATGGCTTAAATTTGTTATTGTACAACACTATGAGATACTTATCAAATATATTGTTAATATTATGTTGTTAATAAGACTTGTATCTTCCTGATTCCTCAGCTACATCTTAAGTTTTCCTTTCTTGTGTAAAAAAAATATCAGTTTTCTTTCATTGTCATTTATGTAAACATTTCTGTCATTCATATCATTTTAACATATATTGATACTGGTTTGAATTTGGAGATTTTAATGCCTGAAAAGAAAAAAAGCCACTTTTACGAGAAATTGTCATCTGCAGCATTTATGTGGACCATTTGGAACAAATCAGTGTCAACACTTAGCGGGTATTTTGTGTTAGCAGGCAGAATATGTTTATACAAGATCGTAAAATTTTACTGCTGCAAACAAGATTTTCCTTTGAAATGTGTGATTCCCCCCCCNCCCCCCCCCCCCCCCCCCGATCCATTTTGATTTATTCCAGCATACATGTTGGAATCATATATTGGTAAGGCATGATAATCTATCTGATATAGTTGTTCATGACTGGGTTCTCAATAACTAAGTCCAATGTTTTGGCATGATTTATCATGACCTTGTATTACATTTGAGTATAATTTATGTACTCCTATTCCAAAACTGACCAATCGTTATGACTGGCTAGTGTTTTAGTGTGAGTATAGAAATCATACTCGATAGTTTTATGACCATAAGATATGACCTTTCTCTAAATTAGCCTTAAATCTTGCATTCTTTTGAAGTAGGGAAATATACTCTTGTTTGATAATTAATAGAAATGTGATAAATATCTATTAAACTGTTGCAGTAACTGATATAAATGGTACAAAAATATGTACCAGTATGTAAGATTGAAATAACATTTCATTATAATGTTACCTATTTAGCTGAGCTGACATATAGGGATTAGTGTCTGTCAGTCTGTATCATCATCATCATCTGTCAGTCTGTTTCGTCATCATTCTAGTCATTGTTACTGTATTGTTCATCTGCAGCTCTTTTTACCACACTTTGACAGAATTTTTCCACACCTAATGTTCTTATACCACATTCCTTCCCATAATCTTCTATTTTCCCCCCTAATAATTGTTGATTTAGAAACCCACATGCTCATTCCATTTTAGAGGGATTCGCCATGGACTTAATTGTATGGCAGTTGGATCTATCTACTTATGCAATCAGATTGTAGTACCACTTAAGTTGTGAGTTGGATTATCGCCCATAGCAAGGTGTACTTGATATAACCTAATGTGGTAAGGTTTGTCTGTGACTTACTCAAAGTCAGTGGCTAACTCCAGGTTCTCTCGATTTCCTTCACAAATACAACTGACTAACAAAAAGTAACTAAAATATTGTTGACAGTATAGTTAAACATCCAAGCATTTCTCAATTTTATCGTTATTCATATCAATGGACGACGGGCGACACACATCTTTCAGGAAAGACTCATAAAATTTGTTTTGTACTTTAAAACGAGACCAAGATCTGTTTGAGTAATAAATAGGTTTGTACAATAGATATTTATGAGGCTTTTTCTCAATAGTTTCAAAGTACATTTTGTACTAAACAATGAATTCAATATTACATTTTATATTGTTTTTCAACAACATACTATTAAATTTTTAAATATATATTTACATTATTTGTTATTTTATTTGTAATTTTAAATTGTAGGAAATACACTGATTGTGAAATTTGTTGTAGAGATAGAAATGGTGCTATTTCCATGGACAAAAATTTCTTTAAAAATACCCACAAGTAATGAAATGGAATCTATTTTCTCTACCCAAAATGGGGGAGGGGGGAGGGTTATGGTGTTTAACACCACTTTCAACAATGTTTCAGTGATATCATGGAGAAAATTTTTATTGTTGGCGTAAACCAGAGTACCGGTACCAGGAGAAAACCACCGACCTGCTGCAAGTCACTGACAAACTTTATCACATAATGTTATATGGAGTGATATTTCTGTGGGAAGAACCAATCATATAACTGGCCCTTAGAACAAAGCATTATTGAGTGTTTTGTGTATTGAGAATGCCAACAAGACAACTTACAGCAGCTCCTACTTTGGAGGGTCATGTCAAAGTTGATGGGCAGGTTTACTGATGTACACACTTTCTGTACTCAAATGTAAAAGAAGAGATAGTTTATTATGTTATGATCTATTATCATACAATGATACTTATCCATTCCACATATTGGAATTTCAATGTCAAAATTACAAAACTGAAAATGACAGGCAACCAACTTGTCTGACCTTCATTAGCTGTAAGATCCTAGAGAACTGTGTTGTTAATTTGTAATATTATGACACATACAGATAAATACAACATCATGTATGCTCTACAACATTGGTTTGGTAAATTGAGATCATACAAAACCTGGTTGATAGAATTTATTGATGACATATCCAAGCCTTTAGAAGACATCATTACAAGAAATACCTTAATATTGGACTTTCTAATGCCTTTGATAAAGTAGAGTTCTCTGCTTTTACATACACTAAACAACTATAAGATTGGGGGTAATATAAAATATTGGTTGATTGATTGATTGATTTTTGGTGTTTAATGCCACTTTCAACAATATTTCAGCTATATCATGGCGACCAGTTTTAGTGGTGGAGGAAGCCGGAGTACCCGGAGAGAACCACCGACCATGGGCAAGCAACTGGTAAACTTTATCACTTGCGGTTGCGAGTCAAGTGTACCCTTTTTTGTAATTTACAAAGCCGGGCTAAAATATTGGAATAAAATATATAAAGAACAGGACACAGGTTGCCAGGTTTTTTTTTTATCAAAAGACAAAAATATTAGTGCATCAAGTATCCATAGAAAATCACTGACCTGCTGCAAGTCACTGACAAACTTGATCACATAATGTTGTATGGAGTACACCTTGCCTTAGCGGGATTCAAACTCACAACATTAGTGGTGATAGGCACTGATTGCATACGTAGTTATAAATGCAACTAAATAAAGTGCAAAGAAGGGCAGCCAGATTTGTAACCAGGAATTACCACGACCGACATCCTGGTAGCGTGACACAGATGGTCCAACAACTACATTGGGAGCCTCTGCAGGTTAGAAGAGTAAAGATCAGACTAGTCCTCCTGTACAAGATCCAACATGGACTAGTGGCTATTCCTGCAGAGACTTACTTAGTGGCTGGTGACACCAGAGGAGAGCACAAGTTTCGTCTCCCAAAGGTGAGGAAAGACGTCTACAAATATTCATTCTTCCCACGAACCATTGGTGACTGGAACAGACTACCTCCACACGTCACCTGTGCCACTTCACTAGAAGGTTTCAAGACCAGCTGGACACACTCACAAGGTACCAGCTAGCAGCCCAGACCATGTAAATATACAGCAGTCACGTTTTTTATTGTACATAGCACTCTATGAGTTTTTAGTCTTGCCCGCAGCATGCACCTGAGTATAACGCTCTATGAAGAGTCATCTCAGTACCTGGAAGAAGAAGAAGAAGAACTACGACTAGATCACGACCACGACGGCCCCTCGTTGATTGGAACATGCTTTCACATGTCATAGTTATCAAAGGAATGATGGGTCCGTTGTTGAACTTGTGATTAAGCTAATCACATGATTAGCCCCAATTACATTTTTAATTCCTAATCACATTCTTAGCTAATGCAATGATTAAATTCCGTTGCTAAAATGTCTTTTTAATCAATGTATTAACTAATCATATTTAATCATTGCATTAGCTAATTATGTGATTATAGGAATTACAAATGTAATTAGGGCTAATCATATGCATTATTAGTTTAATCACACGTTCAACAATGGACCATTAACTACAAGTTATTTCCAAAATCTGAAATTCAGTTTTGATATAAAATATATACACTGTATACGTAGGTGCTTCAATATAGATCTAGAATTAGCAACAACAAAATCAGGAAATGCTCCCTTTTGAAAAGTTCTAGATCGGCCCCTGTATAATCCCGTTCAGAGTTTGGATCTAATTTTTGCTGGAGTTATCTGCCTTTTCCAATCAATTGAGTATTCCGTAATTTGTCATATACTCTAGTTATTGATCTCTTCTAATATCTAAACATGATATACTTTTTACCTATTGATCTTTTGAAAATTTTCTTCAATGTTCAACAAATCAAAATCAACATGCGAAAATAGATAAACCATGGTGTTATTTCTCTTTTCCAAACAGATAAATTTTTGACCTGTCAACTCGCCTGAACCAAAGGTCCCGCCATATACTATCACTTCTTCTTCTTTTCGTTCGCCTTTACACTTGGAGTTCAGTTTCCGCTACAAATCTAGTGGTCTTCTGTAGGGCATCCATGGGTCCATAAAGCTTCTCCTGGAGTGTTGTTGGTAGTGGCCATATCTCTTCTCTCAATGCCTGATGGTTCTTGCATGTCTATAAAATCTTGCTCTTCCTTTCCACAGGAGCACATCGTGGATGGTATCATTTTCATGACTCTGTTCAGATGTTGGTTGAGTCTGTTGTGTTCTGTCCTCAGTCTAAAGATGGTAGTTTGGTCAGATCTCGTCAGCAGGTGGTAACTGGTTTGTTGCTGAGGAGTCTTGAATAGAGATTTAATGATGGTCTTCATCTCTGTGAGACAGACTGGGTTTTCCTGCTGTTGTTGTCCAGCACCATGTTTAGCTAATCTGTCAGCTTGTTCATTACCATGAACTCCACAATGAGAAGGGATCCACTGTAGCACTGTTCTAAGGGTTTTGATGGTGTATAACGCCTGTTCAAGCTGAGGTAGGTTGTCATTCATCAAAGCTTGTAACACTGAGAGGGCATCAGTCAGGAATACGACTTGAATGTTGTTGTCAACTTTGCACTTGATGGTATGTGCAGCATGAATGATGGCTTCCCCTTCAGCTTTGTAGTTGGAACAGTGCAGTCCTGTTGGTATTGCCTCTGATTGCTGCTCTCCATTGGGATACTGAATGTATATACCAGCCCTTCCTTTACTGTCACTTATCAGAGGCGTAGGAGTGGGGCGGCAATCTTTGTAAGTGGACTGGAAAGTGTGTGGGGGTGCACGCTTTCAAAACTGACAAAATAGATCATTCGACTACAATCGTACCCTTTTTGGCTTGGGGATGGGACAACACCAGAGACCACATAGTTTTGCCCCCTTTGAAAATGTGTCCGGGTGGTACATGTCCCTCTTGAAAGTGTAGGGGTACTACTACTACTACATGTACTACTACACACACACACACACACCTTCCATCGCTCATGCATGTGAATTATTTCATGCGCAAAACCCTATTTCCAATATATTTCACAAAATCTGTGTGGTATTTGTTACGAGATGACTATGAGAACAAGGTCAACGATGTATATTATATAAACTATGACCCACGGTTAAGCTTTCCGTATTATAACCTGAAAAAAAACCCACCCGAAATCGAGAGGGCGCCCTATCCGCTTCAAGGAGAAGAAGTAGATCCTTGGGTTGAGCCCCGGAAACCTTTAAGGTTAGTCGAGCCTAATTACTTGTTAAAAGCATGGTTTCGTCATAGTCTTGATATGAACCGTCTGGCTCACATATATTTATGTCTTTCGGCCTTCCTTCCAGGGAATTGACATACATGTATTGTTTTCGTCATGTCTGTCCAACAGTCCGGTCATCACAAAATGTGTACGTGCAACGCCTTCTACATATTAAATGATAATTTTAGCTTAATAATATTTGATTGTACAGAAAATAATAGGATTGGACAGCAAGTAAACATCAAAGTCCTCTCCTTACAAAATATACACATGCAATAATGACAGCAAAGCAAAACAATAACAACAAACATTTAAACTTTTGACACTGATAAGAAGTATAGGGAAAAATTCCTGACTTGGCCCTAAAATCGTTTAGATTGATTAAATTTTCCAAATATTTTGGAGTTGACATCATAGCTATAGTCATCGTTCCCAAAGAGTAAAGTTTCAATATGCATAATGATGGTTGGTTTAGGTTTACGGTGTTTAACGCCACTTTCAACGATATTTCAGATATATCGTGGCGGTCAGTTTTATTGGCGGAGGTGTAACATAAAATAGTGTCCTCCATGAAATAATGTCCTCCAGACAAAATATCATATGAAATATTGTCCATGGATATTATTTCATAATGAAATAGTGTCCTGGACATTATTTTATAATGCCATTGTGTCCCCCATCATGAGATATTGTCCATTCTCATTGGACATTATTTAACTGTGAAATAATGTCTGACATCAACTTGATATATGATATTTTTATGCTTCACATATTTATATATATTTATTTCAAAATATAAGAGATTTCTTTGTCATAGAAATTATATTTATTACACTATATTTGATTCAATTTTAAATATATTAACAACCATTATCAAATTGCTCAACCCAAGACAAATACACAACATTTATATTCCAGAAATACATAAATTATACAAAAACATAAAATTTAATAACAATATTCATAAATACTAGATTGGCGAAGTTTTTTAATTTTCGTGCACGTTTCGGATGGAGTGGTGTAACTGGTATGTCAGATTCTAAAACTTCAATTTCACTAAGTAAATTATTGTTACTTTCATTCAATAGAAAGTTGTCTTTTAATGAATTATCAGATTCGCTATACAAATCAAATGTCCAAGTTTTGAAATAGAATTATCTCCCTTTGTTAGGACACAGTTTCACTATGATATATTGTCCATAACATGACATACTGTCTAGATAAAGGACAAAATATCATAGATAAGACAAAATTTCATGACAGTATAATCATGAAATATTGTCCTGGAGGACATAATTTCACAAGACATAATTTTGCTTTACAGAGGAAACCAGAGTACCGCAGAAGTCCACCGACCTGTCGCAAGTCACTGACAAACTTCATCACATAATGTTGTATCGAGTACACCTTGCCATGAACACGGTTCGAACTCACAACTTTAGTGGTGATAGGCACTGATTGCACAGGTAGTTGTAAATCCTATTCATATTGATATCGTTGCAATGTTGATAATGTCGGTCATTTTCCGCAAACGTAAATATAAATTACCGTCTTCCAATCAAAGTATACTACCGTATTTATACTCTTAGACATATCAGAATCGACATAAATCATGGAATCCAAAATGGGTTTTGAATTTTAACATGTATTGGCGGGTATTAGTAAATTTCATCCCTCGCTTCTGGCTCGGGATCAAATACTAATATCTGCCAATCAATGTTAAACAGGGGCAGATCCAGGATTTCAAGTTAGGGGGGCGTACTTAAAATAATCACGCAGAGCGGAGCGAGACGCGAAAATTGTTGGGGTATTTCGTGTAAAAAATCACGATTTTATGCAAAAAAATCATCTTTTTTCCAATTTTAGGGGGGTGCGCCCCCCTGGATCCCTCCCTGTTAAATCTCCCAACACATTCTGGCTGCCATGATTTATGATTAATATTCATGCCAGTCCGTGACAATGAAAAAAAGGGGGTTGACAAATAACCTTTTAGTTGTATATTCCAAATGAAATAAGTCATGCTAGACTGATAAACTTATATAAAATAAAATGTAATAGACATTTCCTAGCTTAATATGGAAAAGGGTAATCCAGTTTACAAATAGCTCTTAGAAAAATCGTTATTTTTATGATTTACAATGGAAAACAACGGTATTGTGTTGTATTAACCGTTTAAACCAAAATTAGCATTGTTGTTTTCAATGAAAATTAATATTTATTTATTAAGTTCTCTTTGCATTACTGTAAAAAGCAAGAATTTATTAAGTTTTATGAAATGGACTTTGAACTTTTGAGAGAAAGGAAGAGGTGTGTCAAAAATGGATTATTTCCCTTTCATTTTGCCTTGACCTTTTGGCACAACACCAATGGCGGTAGCAGTATTACGTGTATTACAAGCGAATTTCACCAACAATGACATCTTTTCTTAAAGGTAAGAACTATAATTACGTATAAAAATAGACGATATAATATATATTAATAAATATTATAATGTTCTTATCAATAAAAGACGGAAAACATATTTTTTAGAACATCATACATGTTCACCTTGTCGGTTTTCATTTTTCACGGAGAAAGATTTTTCTGAGAGATTCTCGACAGTGAGAGTTTTGAAAATGGAATAAATAATTTAATTATATAATATATTCTATTAAATGTTATTTTAATATCTAATTGTTACAATTCAGAATTTGAATGGTGTTGAAATATTTGAAACAAAATTTATTATATTTTGATCACAGGGGGCTTGAATCGCTTTCATAGAGGCCACGCGGCCTATATACCCTATATACTAACAAGGGATGTAACGACCAACGTAGCCAAGCCACTACCAGTTCTGTTTCAGGCTTGAAAAAAATATTAAAAAATCACACATTCAAACAATCTGTTGACATTCGCTAGCATATTGATTTATCTTTCCGACAAGACATAATTTTTCACAACGGCTTCACTCTAGAAGTCAGAGCACCCCTGCAAACTTGAAGCTTTGCTCCAAAATAGGTCACCAACGTTTTGCTATGGACACAGTCAACGGTAAAACTCCAAGAGTAAAGAGCACAATTGCGGACAATATCCGCATAAATCCTGACTCGTAAATACCTATGAACGCCTTCGACTCAACCAGTGATTCAGCTAGCACTTGTCACTTTCATCATTGACGATTGATTTTCGAAAGTGACGAGTGTTTCCCGTACCCAATTCGCCACTTGAATTTTCCAAAAATCATAGAAAAATGTTTGTAAAAATCCATTTTTCTTCTTCTTCATTTGCTGATTAAAACTAATTAGTCACTACAATGACAATTTTATGACATGTCACAAGCCAATCAACGGATTATAGACTTTTTGTTTCGATTGCGTAATCTTCGATCTCACCTGGCTTGATTTACCTGGTTAAAGATAATGATCCCGACAAAGAATTCAATCAACGATAATGATTTTTTTTTTATAGTTTATGACATGTACTCAAAATGCCACAGTAAGTATTGAAAGTGGACATATTTTTGTAATCGTCATTCATTGCACGATTCGTCACAATGTCCGGAATAACGAAAAAAAAATGCCCGGAATAATGAACTATTGTTGCCACGTTTCATTTATGAAAATTGTCAGTATCATGTTTATTGAAATCTATCGTATCCATTAAGTATTTTGAAAGTGATTCTCTCTAAAAGTTATAAAACTTTAAAATAAAAATGGCACCATCAAAAATGCAGGAGTACGCATCCACCGAATCTACTTTTTAGCAAACGAACTTTTGATGTATTTATTCCCATTTCTGTGACATGAAATCTTAGTTCTCGTACATGTATATTTAATATGTTCATTTATATGCAACGGTTGGTCATTCAATTCGTTGAAATACACTGCACAAGGACCCATCAGATTTTAATTTTTCTTCATCCGGGTATTACGGCTGAATCACAATCAGGTGGGACTATTTTGTGTCACATTAGGTCAAAAATCAACTTTATCCTAGACTTTCAAGAGTTACCTCATTTGCAAACACTACATTTCTGGCATAATATCTGAAAATTTTATAAATATTCATGCAGGCACTTTTGAGAAATGCTCATTTATATAACTGCAAGTAGACCTACATATGGACTCTACACAAAACACAATCACAGAGCTAACTTTCAATCAACTTTTATTTTTAAACAGCAAAATCAAATAGGTTAACTAGAAAAACATCAAAACTTTCAAGAAAATAAAAAAAAGATAAGTATGTAGCATTTTTGGAAAAAAAATGGTATTTGAATAGCAACCGAAAGCAATTTTTTTTATTTAAAATTTTTCAAATAAGCTAGTTCAGAAAAAACCCACAAGTAAATGAATATTTCATTCTTAAAAGAGACATTGTACATGCTACCATAGTATGTAACACAAATTTTTGTTGATATCTTATCATGAATAAAAAATTTACTTTATAAAAAAGTGGTGTTCAAAGACCTACGGACTCTACCAAATTCATGTGTTTCTTGTAATTATTATAAAGTAGGTAGTAATACCTA
>MJUT01042998.1:118068-130419 GCA_002080005.1 Gigantidas platifrons
TGATACTGTGGAGATGGGTTAATCACAAAGCAATAAATACCTGGCATTGAATGCCAGGTATGAGGCATGCCAGGTATTTATCAGACTATGCCTTGAGCTGTACTGTAGGTGTGGCATGTAAGTGTATCTTATGAATATCTAGGTCAAGTTCGATAATGAAAATTTTTCGACAATTTTTACTAGAGTTGTGCCCCTTTTTATACCTCAAAATTGCTAAATATTTGGTTTTCAGATGATAACTTGGGAACAAATAGTCAGATTGAAACTAGGTTTGGTATGTAAGTGTATCTCATGAATATTAGGTCAAGTGCGATAGCGATCATTTTTCGACAAATCTTACCAGAGTTACTCCCCTTTTTTTACTTCAAAATTGATAATATTTTGGTTTCCAAATTATAACTTGTGAACAAAAAGTCAGATTGAAACTAGGTTTGGTATGTAATTGTATCTCATGAATATCTAGGTCAAGTTCGATAATGATGATTTTTCGACAAATCTAACCAGAGTTACTCCCCTTTTTTTACTTCAAAATGGTCCTTGGATGGTCCCCTTTCAGAATTATGAGTGATACAGGCTCACCTGACCCTCTAGTTTACAGTAGTTTCAAAATTTAATCTTACGATATAACCTTGGCATCGAGGGACCAGTGGCCAATGGCCTTTTATTAATATTTTTTTCAAGCCTGAAACAGAACTGGTAGTGGCTTGGCTACGTTGGTCGTTACATCCCTTGTTAGTACATTGTATATAGGGTATATAGGCCGCGTGACCTCTATGAAAGCGATTCAAGCCCCTGTGATTTTGATCATTGCTACCAGGCTTCGGAAACGATTATCTCCCTTGGCTATATACTCGACCATTACAGCCAAAAAATGTTGCTAGATTTGGGTATCGTGTTAGGTAAATGAGTTTGCCAGACATTTATTTATGGATATATTGTGACAAAATATGGATGTAATAGTTTGAAATATATAATTTCACAAGGTTGAAAGAGGTTTGTATTATTTTACATTCAACATACAATGTACGTCTTCTTGTGAAATTTTGGATGTGAAGTAAAATATAATCAAATTATGGGCCAAATTTTACCAGCGAGCTGCTGTTAAGTTCGGATCGGAATCAGGATTATTTTTAGTTTGACAAATTTTTCTGAATGGTTTTTTGTTCTTTTGTAAGGTATTTTTACCTTAATAATTATATATAAAAACAGAAAATATAGGTTATATATTTTTATAAAATAAATTAATTAAAAAACACATGTCTTCTTAGAAAAAGGTAAATCCGAGGATTTATGATTATGCAAAGCAGATGTTTGTTTACAAACAATAATTATATATATCAGTGTATTTTGTAAACAACTAATGGTATGTAGATATCTAACATAGTTAACACTTAATCCAAATATATAAGCTTATTAGGCCAGCGGCGAGAACCATATTATTTTGACATTAATGCACCCTCAAAAGACACGGCTATATTATACCTTTTTAGAAAGCTTATAGTTAGTACTTTAATTATAGCCTGGTCGTCACATTGAAATATGGTCAGATATTTAAATATATGAGGTCAAAGGTCAAGCTATAAATTTCATTCTTAAAGTGAATAAATTATATTTCCGACCAATATTTTGCAATAAATTCATTGAAATTTTTAGTTTTTAATTTCCTGTAAACAGGTTATGCATACAGATCACCGTCAAATTGCGTAATTGGAAAAATGATGTTTTTTTGTAATAGCCCACCTGTCATACAATGCATATTATGTTCAAGCAAAAACGTTATGAAATTTCATTTTCTTTAATTTTCGTACCTACTGAATTTATGGTAAACCACAATTTAATGGAGTTTTATATTTATATGCACACTCACATACCGAGAGCGGTTTACGTTGTTTACCTATTTGAACTTACTCATCGTCATCATCGTCAACTTAGCGCGTTTGAACATTGTGACATAGATCAGTTTCTTGACATGGACACAGATCTGTACATGACAGGCCTTGCTCAAAACAAACACAGCTTTTGCTACAAACCGATTTTCCTTTACAAGTACAGATCAAATCTTGAAGGAAGTCAGAGGACATCAATCCTTCAAACAAAATTGGTTCAAGCCCCGATTGTCCTTCTTGCCAGCCATGGGTAGCTGGAAGCCCGATTGCTGGTTTTGCAACATGTGCATTCACCCATATTTTGGTTTGAAACGAAGCTCTTAAAACAACTTGTTTGAATGTTGACTCACAAGGGGGGAGCCGAACTAATGAACAATCCTTTCTTGTGGACATGGTGACGCACAGTTTATTCAAGTCTGTGTGTGAACCTTTGTAAATTTTCTCTTAGGGTCATACAAATGAGAAATGAGATTCCTGCTAACAAATATTGCTTGGTCTATGTCAAGATCAGATAAAGCAGTTAGATCAAGAAACCTACATAATGTATCAGGGAAATCTTTAAGAGCTTTGTAAACTGATTTCTTACCTATGCCCCAAAAAAAAGCAGAAGTAGTGTCACACCCCGTGAGTTCGTGTGCCGCTGGCAAGACATTGCAAATTACAGATGACAGACAGTTACAGATTTCGTGCACTGGTATGTAACGTCTACCGTCCTTGGTAGTTGAAATAGAGCCTGTTTGAAACCATAACTCACAGGTGTTACACATCTGGGGAAAGTAGTGGACCAACAACACAAGAACGTCTGTGTCAGGAGATTTAACAACTATTCTACCATTATAGCCTTTGGCATGAAACTGTTGGTCAGCGCACAGTGCATGTAAAACCATCCGAGTGTCTGCTTCTTCATGAGAACTAAATAGGTCTGAACAGTCAACTATACAATCAGTGTTTATTTTTTTCACAGCTTTTGGATTTGTGAACAAACCTGCTAAAACCAAAGATTGTCCTTTCGAAAGAATGGAGTTTGTTGAAAGTGTGTTACAAATATATTCACCCATAAACCGTATAAGTGCTTGCTTGTTTTGACTGGAAGAAAGAAATTTCTTCCAATCTGGTATGACCCTACCTTCAATCACTTCAAAAACCTTTGGACTACCATGTGATTTCGATCGGCGATCTCGTTCACAACCTTTAATCGAATTTTTAACATCATACTGATTATAAACATCTACCACAGTTGAAGCTGTTTCAAAATGTTTCACCAGATTTTTTACATACTCTGATGCAAGATCACCGAACGTTTTATGTTGTTTGACATTAGTTCCTTGCATGAGAGCCATACCATCTCTGATAACAATAGTGCAAGCAGAATCAAAGGCTAAAAGTGTAACATGTTTGGAAGCTTCCTCTTCAAGTTGATGAGCAAGATCTGACTTTGTTGCCTTGCGTAATTCTAGCGCTTCAATAAAGCTGCATTTACCTTTAATACCGAAGTTCGTTAAATTTTCTGACGAGTACTTTTGGCAGATAATGCACTGACTCCAGTTTATACCTCTACGTTCCCTTTTAGAATCAGTGGGACCAACTTTTACAGAACTACAACTTTCCGACATGTTTTCGGATTTTGATCAGTACCGTACCGATACGGTTTTAAGTAATACAATAATACAATTTTTAATCAGGCCTTTTATAACCTATCTGGTTAATAAAACATACAAAGTTTATATCTTATCATATCATCTCATCATAACAGTTGCTAGAACAACACATTAAAATATACAAATAAGGCTTAAATGTTTCAAACTGACAAAAGTTATCGAACAATTCAGGTCTATATGTCACTAAGAACGGAATAGACTACGATAAATGTCGAAGAAAATCGGGTAGGATATTATTCCGGAAAATATGTATTCGAAAGCTGAAATGACACATCATTTTAACAGACGATATTTCATAAACAGAACTATATTTTGATCTGATATGGATTGTAAAGTGAAGACAATATTCGTTTGCATAAATTACGATTAAAAAACAGCAAATCAAGGATGTATTTTATGTCGGAGAATAATTCAAATTCTTCAATATTATGGACACTTGTTCCTACCTCTTTATTATGTTAATATTTTTTTTTTAAACGGCTTCATCTTGGTCGTCAATGAACTTTTTAAGTTGTTATCGATGTGAATTAACCTTCAAAAGTTAATATCGGTAGCAAACATTTAAGGTATTACTTCTTTTAACTCTGACAATTGAAATAGTACGTGTTTTCAAAATTTTGGGTACTGATACAAAAAGTGCCGTAAAAAAGAATCTGACCATACAACTTGGTGATGACCAGATAAAAATGTAACTAGACACTAGTTTTTCATTTAAATTAGTTTCCAGGTGTGTCTTCTGAGGGTGCATTAAAAATTTAAAATAGGCGTCTTATTTTGATTTGACCGCTGCACTATATAGACAAACTGTGTTAATCACTATATTGGTTCATTTTTTTCAGTAGTAATTTTATAATACTATACAGTAACTATGATTATCTCCCTTTAATCAAAGTATTTAAAAAGGATTTTCCCCAATAATTAGTGTTAATTCAACTTTTTGCATTTAATTGTTATATTTTGAAATTGTTATCAATATTAAACAATAACTTTTTTTATGTTCATATTTATAAGAATGTTGTACAGTTAGCTCAATGCGAATGGATTCTCTATCGTTTCCCCCCGATTTCGGTGAATATCGGTGTGCCGCCGTTAATTTCAGATTTTGCTCCAAAAATCCTCCCAAGCTGATCCACCCAACACCGTGTGGTTTATGACCCTCCCAAATGGTTTATGGTCGTCTAGAGTAATAAAAATGTTTAAATGCCTCCGGTAGTTAATCTGATTAGGATGTTGCGTGGAACTTTAAATATTTACAATAGATCGTTGTCCCATCTATTGGGTTATTTATCCAAACCAGTAGCACTCTTACAACTTTAAAATGGCGAAATTTTACCTTTTGCACTCGTGCGATTTTTTGTGTAGTACACAAAAGAATTTGCTTCGCTAGTGTATTTCAAATCAGTCAAAACCTGAACATACACGATTGGTGCATTGGTTTTCTAGCGCCTTTCACATTGTAACAGCAAAATCAGTAAACTTTCTATAACAACACCTGGGATTGAAAAACTCTTAAATAAGATCAACCCACATAAAGCCACTGGCCCAGATAACATCAGCGGTCACTTACTTAAAGAAATGCAGGTTCAAATTGCACCAATTCTATGTCTTATATTTAAAAAGTCATACGAGTCTGGAATTACACCCAACGACTGGAAACATGCAAACATTGCACCCGTGTTTAAAAAGGGAGATAAACATAAACCTGCAAACTACAGACCTATTTCATTAACTTGCATCTGCTGCAAGTTAATGGAGCACATAGTTACATCACACATAATGAAACATCTTGAATCAAATAAAATCTTATATGACCTCCAGCATGGCTTTCGGCACTCTCGTTCATGTGAAACACAGCTTCTCTCCTTTATCCAAGAACTTCAATCAACAAACAATTCAAATGCTCAAACAGATCTCATAATTATGGATTTCGCAAAAGCCTTCGATAAAGTTCCACACCGTCACCTACTTTATAAACTAAACCACTTTGGCATCACTGGTAACACACTTAACTGGATTTCAGCATTTCTCTCCGACCGCACACAGACAGTCGTCCTGGACGGAAGATCATCAAACACAGTCCCAGTCACCCCTGGCGTTCCACAAGGTACTGTTTTAGGTCCAGTCTTATTCTTGGTCTATATAAATGACCTTCCAGACTACCTTACTCATAGCAAACTAAGATTATTTGCTGATGACAGTATCCTATACATGCCAGTGAAATGCCAGAGTGACTGCCTCCAACTCCAAGCTGATCTTGATGCAGCATCAAAATGGGAAGAGGACTGGTTGATGGCCTTTCACCCGGACAAGTGTACTGTTCTCTGAGTCACAACTAAACGCCAACCAATTCAACACAACTACATACTTCACGGTCATACTTTAGAATCTGTAACATCTGCAAAATACCTTGGCATCACACTCCAGTCAAATCTTAAATGGGACAAACATATTGATGACATTACTACAAAAGCTAACAGAACACTCGGATTCCTTAAAAGAAACTTAAAAACATCAAACCAACACACAAAGAGCCAGGCATACCAAGCACTTGTCCGTCCCAAACTTGAGTACTCTTGCTCAGTCTGGGACCCCCACACTTCAGAATCTACCTCGAAGATAGAGATGGTACAAAGGAGATCTGCACGGTATGTCTGCAACAGGTACCACAACACTAGTAGTGTATCTAACATGCTGAACACATTAAACTGGCCACAATTAGCTCAACGCAGACTACGAACACGCCTAGTCATGATGTATAAGATCACACATCAACTTGTCGCAATTCCATCTAACGCAGTTCTCATTCCATCAGACTCTAGAACTAGGAAACATCACACTCTCACCTTCCGACACATCTACACGTCTAAAGACTACACATCTACACGTCTAAAGACTCGTACAGATTCTCTTTCTTCCCATACACTATAACCCAATGGAATCTCCTCCCAGATACAGTCGTACATGCACCAACAGTACACATCTTTAGAGAACAGCTCACACCTGCTGTTCTCTCCACTTTTCAACTAAACTAGTCTCATCTCCTGTACATAGTTTTAATCACTCTAGTCTGTTACCTGCACTGTTCCCATGTATATACATTATTAATTTAACTTAAGTTTTGATGTAAATAGGCCACGCATGCACCAGTAATTAATCATCTACATATACAGATGGAATACTGGAAACCTTAAAGAAGAACGTCATTTTTTGATAATTTAGGGCGTTGGTATCATCTGCAGAAGCTCCAAAACTCAACTTGACAGGGTACTGACAAATGGTCAATGTCCATACCCCTATACAAGATAGTGATTCCGAGAATGTTACTATTTTTATCACAAGGGAAATCCCGCGGAACAGTCGGCATTTTAAATAAAAAAATTAAGTCAACACAAAATATTTTAGCCTGCTGAAAAAAGACAAGTCGGTAGTGCAATTTTCAGCGAAATAATTTCATCAAATTTTTTTATTAGCACCGGATTCGAATATATCGTTCTGACTAAGCCCATTCCTGATGGGGTACTGGCAATTGACAAATGTCCATACTCCTATACGAGATATTGATTCCGAGAATGTTACTGTTTTTAGCAAAAGGGAAAACACCCGGAACCAGGGAAATATTATAGTCTGCCGAAGATGACAAAACCCGGGCGTCGTGTTTCAATCATGTAATTTTAAACCTCTGATTTTTTTTTATCAGAAATAATGCAAGTTTGCAGATTCTTTTACAACCTGTAATTGTATATTTATGAAACAAACAAAATATAGAGTTACACGTAGGTATACGTGATACATGTACATGATCTCTGCCAACATAAGTTTTTATTTTAATATTTTTTACTGATGACAAATATTATAAAGTCACACTAAGGGCAATTATGCTTACCTGAGTTATTGATTTTTAATAACACCTGTCTGTATCCCGTGGAGAAAGCGGCATAGATCAATGGGATTAAAACCATAAATTTTACCGCGGCCCACCGATTCAGGTGAGAAACCCTGCTGATTTATGACCAAATGCTCCAAAGATACACCAAGATTTTTTCGGTGGATATCGGTGTATTTCAGTTTTACACCAAGAAATTCCACAGATTTTGGAGTGGGCGAATCCATCCTCTCTGAGCTAACTGTAGTTGCAATTATTTAAATTAAATATACCTACCTTGAAGAACTTATGGATTTATTTATATAATCAANGCCCACTTTTCTATAATTATATTGCCGAACATCCTACGGTCTTTTCCGAATATTATAATTATACTTCGGTATGTTCCGACTTAATTCGGTCGATTCTAAATTAACATACTCACGTCAAATACGTCAAAAAACTATCCAATTAAAAGTTTCTCGATATACACGACATGGACGAGAATTCCTTTACTTATTATTAAATCCTGAGATACATCGAATGGTAAAATCGGCCATTTTCTAGCATGTTATTTGCCGATTCCGTCCCCTTTCCCTACGACATCCCCTGTTGCTACGGATAGACGGTCGATAGGTTACTTCATGATTTACATGTAAATCAATTTTATGAGGATCATGATTGTTTCTAGACTAATGACTATGCCGTATAAATGAGGGTTTTCTTTATTATGATAGTAGTGATGGATACAGTCCTTGAAATGAAAATTTTAATTTAGTGGTCTGAATAAAATTCTTCAATTTATTTTTATATACAAAAAAATGTAGTTCTAAATAAAATCTGAAGAATTTACTGAATACTGATCTGCAACAAAGTTTTACTGGTCTTGGCCTGGAGGACAGGTGCTCATTGTGAGAACTGTGGATAATTCTGAATGGAAGAACTTCAAGTTTTATGTTGTGCCTTCTTAGTATTGCCACAGTCGCTTGAATTTCAATGATTTAAATAAAGGTGGTACTCTTCAGCAGTGGATGAGAAATACTATTTCAAAGCATCTGTAAAATCATAAATTTAGCGGTAATCACTTCATATGAATTTTAATCGATTAATTAGATCATTTGAGAAATTTAGAAAGCAATATTTGACTGTTCAATGTTTCACTTGTACAAATATAAGGGGAGATAATATACAAAGTTGAAATGGCGCAAAATATAAAAATGACCAAAATTCGATGATGACGTTTTGTAGCTTGTTTCATGGTAAGAAAAACACAGCAAAACCTTGCTTCTGCATACATTTTAAGTAGGGGTACACAACTTTACCTATGTGCTAGATATTTTGAATCCCTTGATGTCTTGTCCTGATCCGGAAAATTGCCGTTGTTGACTCGAAATTAGAAAACTTTTCATTCACTGCTGAAGAGTACCACCATGGCGACTGTAGCAAACTCAGATGCTGAATGTCAGAGAAAAAATGGCCCATACGTTTGTAAAATGCTCGGAATGAAGGTTCTTACAATACGGATGAATAAAAAAACATGTCCAGTGTAGAAAATTATCCACGAAGCGTATCACTTTGTGCCCGTTTAGGCCTAATTACGATTGTTTACATTTTGGCGCAAAAATGCATTTCATAACTTCCCCTATATACTATATACAATGTATATATATATATACAATATTTTTTTTACTCTTCCTTTATTTAAATCATTGAAATTCAAGCAACTGTGGTATTGCTTTGCTAAATGTAAATTTTTTTGTAAAAGTTTTTTGATTTTTTCAACTGAACTTAAAATAATATTGACTTGTGGGACATTGTATGGAAATGATTGAAAACATGTTTGAAACACACTGCAGATATCTGTTTATGAAAACACTTGAAAGATATAGCTTGTTTTCAGGCTATTTGATCGTACAAATTCATTCGCTGAAGAGTTTTATATACAAAAATGTAAGTCAAAGTGAGGTGAAACAATATAAATAACAAGTTAAAAATAAACTGCATGGGGAAAAACTTGATCGAAACAGAAACGATAGGAAAATTATTGTTGCATTAATATTTTTTATTGACTAGTTTGGTTTGTTTTAATTTTTTTGGACAGGAAAATTGGGAATTTTAGACACAGTTTTGGAAAATTATCAAGCTTTTTATACAGCCAAAAATTTTTGGGAGAAATTTCAAATTTTTTCCTTTTTAGCTCACCTGACCCGAAGGGTCATGTGAGCTATTGCCATCACTTGGCGTCAGTCGTCGTCGTCCGTCGTAAACTTTTTCAAAACTTCTCCTCTGAAAGTACTAGACCAATTGAAACCAAATTTGGTCTGAATCATTACTAGGGTGTCTAGTTTCAAAATTATGTCCGGTGATGCCGTGCACCAACCAACATGGCCACTGTTACTAAAATAAGAACATAAGGTAAAATTGCAGGTTTTTGGGTAATAACTCAAAAACCGTTAATAATATAAAAAATCTGACATGGGGTAAAAATGATCAGCACAGCAAGATCTATCTACCCTGCAATTTTGAAATAAATCCCATTACCCATCTTGGAGTTATTGCCCTTTTTTCATTAAATTTTTAAAATTTTAATACTTCGCCCTTTATTTCAAAAACTATAAGAGATAGATGTTAAGTTTAAATTGCAAAAATGTGCATCATGTAGAGATCTACCTACCCTGCAATTTTGAAGTAAATCCCATTACCCATTTTGGAGTTATTGCCCTTTTTTCATCAAATTTTAAAATTTTAATACTTTTCGTCCTTTATTTCAAAAACTATAAGAGAGAGATATTAAGTTTAAATTGCAAAAATGTGCAACATGTCAAGATCTACCTACCCTGCAATTTTGAAGTAAATCCCATTATCCATTTTGGAGTTATTGCCCTTTTTTCATCAAATTTTTTTAAAATTGTAATACTGTTCGTCTTATATTTCAAAAACTATAAGAGATAGATATTAAGTTTAAATTGCAAAAATGTGCAGCATGTCAAGATCTACCTACACTGCAATTTTTAAGTAAATGCCATTACCCATTTTGGAGTTATTGCCCTTTTTTCATCACATTTTTAAAATTTTAATACTTTTCGTCCTTTGATTTCAAAAACTATAAGAAATAAATGTTAAGTTTAAATTTCATCAAATTTTTTAACTCACCTGACCCAAAGGGTCATGTGAGGTATTGCCATCACTTAGCGTCCGTCGTCTGTCCGTTAACTTTTTCATATTTTAATCTACTCCTCTGAAACAACTGGGCCAAATGGAACCAAACTTGGCAGAAAAATCTATATAAGGTCCTCTATAAAGTTTCTTCATTTCGTCCCATTCTGCTAACAAATATGGCCGCCAAGGGCAATTCTTGTTTCTGATTGGCTAATGTTAAAAAATCTTCTCCTCTGAAACTGCTTGGCCAAAACTCTACTTTCAATAAAGCTTCTATCGACCCGGAATCAATAATCAATCAAGTGCTTTAACTCAAGTCACACATGATTTCACCGGGAGTTCACATAACTGGGGACAATAAATATGTATTGACGGATCATCACGCACATAAGTTGTCAGTTGAAGGAATATTAAATGTCTCTATCAGAGGTAAACCGCTAAAAACTCGAAATGAAGACAAGAGAGAAGCAGATTGTTTCCATTATATGCGTTGGAATGCTTATTATAATGTTGGTTTTGATGTATTTTACCTAAAAAAAAAAAACGTTTTATACGATTTTTTGAAGAGTTATGGATAAAAATACGTAAGATCGGTAAAAATGCTAAAAATCTTGAAATGAAAACAAGAGATGACATGGACGTGTACTATATTTAGATTCTTGAATTATTTTCATTCATTAAAAACAAGTTATTATAATTTTTCATTAAGAATAAATTTTTAATGAAATAAAACATAACTAAACATTAAATAAATGTTGTAAAAATGGGTTTTGTAGCATCAGACAAGAGATGACATGGACCCCAAGAAGCTGATTTTTTTTTTTTTTTTTTGCATTTTGTGCATTTAAATGCTTATTATGTTCGTTTTGATGTATTTTACCTAAAAAAAAGTTTGATGTGATTTTGTTGAAGAGTTATGGATGATATACGCAAGATCGGTAAACCGCTAAAAACTCGAAATGAAGACAAGAGATGACATGGAAGTCAAGAAGCAGATTATTTGCATTATATGCGTTTAAATGCTTATTATAATGTTGTTTTTGATGTATTTTACCTCCCAAAAACGTTTTATATGATTTTTTGAAGAGTTATGGATGAAATTCGTAAGATCGGTAAAATGAAAAAAAACAAAACAAAAAACAAAAAAAACAAAAACAAAAAAACCCGAAATGAAGACAAGAGATGACATGGACCCCAAGAAGCTGATTTTCTTTCATTACATGCGTTTAAATGCTTATTATAATGTTGATGTATTTTACCTAAAAAAAACTTTTATGTGATTTTGTTGAAGAGTTATGAATGAAATACATAAGATTGGTACAATGCTAAAAAAAAAAAAACTCGAAATAAAGACAAGAGATGACATGGACCCCCAAGAAGCTGATTTTTTTTTTGCATTGTATGCTTGAAATGATTATTATAATGTTGGTTTTGATGTATTTTACCTAAAAAAAAGTTTGATGTGATTTTGTTGAAGAGTTATGGATGAAATACGTAAGATAGGTAAACTGCTAAAAAAAATCTCGAAATGAAGACAAGAGATGACATGGACGTGTACTAGATTCTTGAATTATTTTCGTTCATTAAAAAAAGTTGTTATAATTTTTTTAAATCACTTTTTGTGCCGTGTAGATGAAAGTGATAAAAACTTCAAAAAATTATTACACGGTGGGTTTTTAGCTCACCTGACCCAAAGGGTCATGTGAGCTTTTGTCATCACTTTGCGTCCGTCGTCGTCGTCGTCCGCGTCTGTAAACTTTTCATACTTTCTTCTTCTTCTTTGAAA
>MJUT01042998.1:142800-155299 GCA_002080005.1 Gigantidas platifrons
TGGCATGAATGGTACTTAAATGGTCAACTTTCAAAATTATATCCAGTGACCCAGACCTCCATCTAAGATGGCCACCATCAGCGGCCCATTGGACTGTATGGGAATTTCATTGAAAAACCTTTTTGTGAGAAACTACTTAACAAATTGAATATTTTGCATTATATGAATGTTACTTGGATGGTTCTACACCTGATCTATTATTTTGGTGCAGATTGGAAATTCAAGGTGACCTCCATTGACGGATGAAGTTTAACATACTGGTAGGTCCTTTACCAGAATTGTAATTTTGGTGCTGATCGGTAATTAAACATGGCTGCCAGAGGTAGATAATGTTTTCTGATTCGTCAATCTTTAAAAATCTTCTGGTCAGAAACTACTGATTCAATTGAATTTGTTTTCTGGTGTGAATGATCTATGGATGGTCCTCTACCTAAATTGTAAATTTGGTTCCGATTGGAAATTCAAGATGGCCACCATAGACGAACAAAGTTTAACATAGAAGCCTACAAGACCCAATGGGAATTTGTACTGAGTTGTTCTTCTCAGAAAGTACCAAGCCAGTTGACTTGATTTGTTCTATGCTGCTCCTATCTGCAAACAGAAAGACTTGAAAAATATGCTTGTTGATAACCTTCTTCAAGAATTAAAACTTAAGCAGTCTAATATACTTACCATGGGAGATTTTAATTTTGACTTTAGGTTTTCAGAATTTATGGAGCACACATTCTATAGTAAGCAAAATTGTGTCTTAAGTCGCAAGAAAATATGAATCTTTGTTAGACTTCACGTTCCTAAGGATTTACCCTGCCAATTATTACCAGGTGAGCGATGACAGGCTCTCCAGAGCCTCTAGTTCATCTTCTTAAAATAAATATATTACCAAAGATGCATGCAAATGAGGATTTTATGAGAAAAGTACATTGTAATACACATTGAATTGGCT
Organism: Gigantidas platifrons; assembly: GCA_002080005.1. Classification (NCBI taxonomy): domain Eukaryota; kingdom Metazoa; phylum Mollusca; class Bivalvia; order Mytilida; family Modiolidae; genus Gigantidas; species Gigantidas platifrons. The sequence continues at coordinate 143,744 of MJUT01042998.1, forward strand.
TGTTATAAAACTTGAAACTAGGCCAAGACACAGCTACTGTTAGATAAATGTTATGGAATGAACAATGTATTTAATAAATGGTGATGTTATAGTACATGTACCAATGCATATTTATATAGTCTGCTTCTCTATAAAATATATATGATACATGTACATTTTGTATAGAGTACATATATACTGGTACTTACATTGTACATGTATGAGTTAGATTATTATGTAAGCTGTGTTGATGGAGAGTTAGATTATTACACATGTATGTAATTGTAAGCTGTGTTGATGGAGAGTTAGATTATTACCGGTACACATGTATGTAATTTTAAGATGTGTTGATGGAGAGTTAGATTATTACACATGTATGTAATTGTAAGCTGTGTTAATGGAGAGTTAGATTATTACACATGTATGTAATTGTAAGCTGTGTTAATGGAGAGTTAGATTATTACACATGTATGTAATTATAAGCTGTGTTAATGGAGAGTTAGATTATTACACATGTATGTAATTGTAAGCTGTGTTGATGGAGAGTTAGATTATTACACATGTATGTAATTGTAAGCTGTGTTAATGGAGAGTTAGATTATTACACATGTATGTAATTGTAAGCTGTCTTGATGGAGAGTTAGATTATTACACATGTATGTAATTGTAAGCTGTGTTGATGGAGAGTTAGATTATTACACATGTATGTAATTGTAAGCTGTGTTGATGGATCACAGCTATTTTAAGTACAATGCTGTTTAATTGATTTTTTTTAATGTGTAAATGTTAATTATATAATAAAAGATTGAAGGTACCAAGGGGGTAATCACTTATCAGAAGCTGTAAAGTGAAGGACAGACATTTACAATGGCCAAACAATGATCTGCAAAACACTATATACAGAAAATAAGGTCTATTTACTAAGAATTTAAAAAAAAATGTCTAAATATAAATTGGGCATCACAGCATCTCACCAAAAAGTGACTTGTTCTCACCATGATATAACTGGTTAAACAACAATCACTCATCCACTCCTGACCATTGTATTTAATATGCTAATGTTGTGAAAGTTATACAGAATGTATGTGTTGCTTGCAGCAACAAGGTAATGACACTAGGAGTAAGTCACCTTGTTGTTTACATACATCATGTAATACCACATTGTACAAAGCCTTAGAAGTATGTACATTGTAATACTACATTATACAACAAAGTCTTACAAGTAGAAATTTAAGTAGTCACAGTGATGAAATGTCTGTAACACGATACATTTATAAATAGTCTTAAATAGTCATTTCGTGGAAAGATTCAAAGTGTTTTGACATGACCTATTTATTTGATGTACATTTGTTGTACTTTTAAGTTGAGACGCCATGAAGATTTTAAATAATCCTCTTTTCGTCTGATATAATTAATGACATATACCAGTAAATGTACATATAGCTTGCTATTGGTTTTCACTGTGGAGTTTTTGAGTGTACATGTACAAATGTAGATCTATAGAACACATGTAAAATATGAATTGTAAGAATTTAAAGCTTCATGTAATAAATGGCAAGAAAAGAATATCAATATATTGATTGTGTTCTATTTATAGATTTGATAGTTCTCTTTAAGTAATAGCATTTTTTGTGTAAATATGCAGATACATGTACAGTTTTCATTATACTGTATACAATATATACATGTACATGTATATAGAGGGGCATATTGATGGCAGTGTTTAAAAGATCACTGACTTCTAACCACAATTAACTGACACAAGCCTATTCCCAGAGACACCTACATGGCCAAGTGTTTCACGATTACCCCAGTCAGTTTGTTACAAGTAACTCAACTGTCCATCCTTTCCTTCCCTGTACATTGTATATAATCACCTTATAGGTGATATAATAATTAAAAATGATGATAAATACAAATACACCCTCCATATTTGTATATACATGATACAAATGTATATGGAGAAACATATGTTTTGAGTTTGCAGATTTAGATAAATAAGTATTTACATTCTATATGTACATTGGAGGAAATAAGAATTTGTGAAAAATGTTATACTTACATATGCAGGATTAATTTGGAATATATACGTATATTCTTTTTAAACGATTTTTTCCCTTTTTATGAAATCTTACTCACATTACAATAACCTGAATTCTGTGTTTTTTTGTCTTTTAGATTGAAGCTGCATCTTGCTAACTGCTGTAAAGTCTACTTGTACACATACACAAGTATACAAAAAATAATGTACAACATATTACGAGTAACTACATATCTAGATGTACAATTGTACAGCTAAACATGTACAGTTGCCATTGAATTTGTGAAACAGCCACAGAACTTGGATCCAAATTATTGTCAGTAGGATGTAGTTTTACGATGATAGTTTTTTATTTTGGTAATTTAAATGTACAAATGTATATATACATGTACTTTTCTTGATACTTATTTGTAGCTAGTCTTTAATTAGGTTTACTTAGTGGATACTTTTTTGTATGCACACTGATGTCAATTCAGAATTTAAATTTGAAAATCAAAATTTGCATTAACAAAATGATCTCCATTTTCCATCAGTTAGATTATTATGAATAATAAAAAAACACTAAATTTGTCATTTTGATATATAATTTTGTCCTGCATCTTAAACATCTTAAGGTTTTAACTGCTGATGAATTCTCCACATGTTTCAATTAGCATAAATTAATAATACAAAATGTACATTAAATTTGTGTTGGTGTTCATTTTATTAATAAAAATAACATCATAAAGTGATATACAAACATGTGTGACCTACATGTACAGGTTACAGCTGTAAATAACAAATAATGTACAGTATTTGAAATTTACATGTGCATATTTTTTCCATGTTTAACCTAAAAATAAATGTTCTATGATGAGTTTGTATTTAATGAGTTATTTAATTAATTAATTATTATGTTGTTCAAATTAATAACGAAAAATGTTGTGATCATAATTTTTCATTCTTTTTAATATACAAAATGTATGTCTGCCATTGTGTGATTAGCTTATATAATATCCTGCCTGAAAAAAGATGATAGAGTTATAAAAATGATGAGACTTTGAAATATTCAATATGAGGGAAAGATAATATGTAATTTTTGAAAGTGGCATTAAACACCATAACTCTAACCCCCGTAATTGTTGAAGGGAAATGAGGGTACCTGCTGTCTTGTTAGGACCTAACTGTTTGCCTGACATGAAAGGCTGTACATATTTACATGTAGGACAACAGTTTAGTCAGAAGGTTAATATCAATAAAATTACTAATGTCAGAAAATAATTGTTTTATTATTAATATATGTCATAAATAAATTTCATGAGTGGGCAGGTCTTTCAAAAACATCAACAAGCGATCCCACGATGTGGTGATACATAGTTATTTCAATTGTCAAGAGATTTAAATACATGTACATTGTATGTTGATGTGATCAACAGTTCAATTATTTACAACAAAACATACAGAAACAGAATCCGATAGTTAAATTTAACAAACAAGGGAGACAATTGTACCAATATATGACAATATTTTTTGTCTTTCATTAAATTCATTGTTTTCATGTTTTTTTTGTGTGTTTTTGTTTTGTTTTTTTTTTAATACAAAAATACAATAATCAAACCAATCTCTCTTGAAACTCATGTTAATATAACATGATTCACAAAAAAAAAGATTGTCTTATTTTTCTGACTGATGACGTTAAATATTTTTTATAGAGATATTATTACTTTTGGCATTTTAATAAATCTATGAAGATTATATAAATACAAAAAAATGTAACACATATTAACTGTATGCAGATCTAAATAGTTAATATATTGATCTGTATATGTCTTGTACATGTGTATTCAGAAATGAAACTGATGACAACCATTGTTATTTAACATATATAATTTACATTTAATTCTCTTTGTCACAAGACAACAGCAAAAACTGTTGGAAATCTATAATGCAAAAATTACAGTCAAGTTTAAAATGCTGAAATTAAAGTTGTATTAAGCAAATTCTAACACATGGAAATGATGGATTATATACATGTAGTTTATAATTTATTGATGTCAGATGACCAAGATATTTTATAATATTTACTACATGTAAACATCATGTTTACACAAATTGTCAAGTATTTATACAGATACAGCGTACTGGTAATTAATAATTTTGTTCCTTCTGATCGACATCATGAGAAAATCTAAGGAGTGTATTAACATGGTTAAAGTAGCTACATGTACCAGTATATCAATAGAAAGTCTCATCATTTTTATTTCTCTATCTCATGACATTATATGTGGATATGAGTCAGTTATCTCCCCTTTTCAAATATATTATTTCCGTTTGATAGTACTTGTAAATCAGTTTTTGTTTCTTTTAAGATGTAAATTACAAGAATCTCCTGACAGAATCTCTTTTGAAATAGAAATGATTTTTTTCCATGCAGTTAATACAAGTACAATGTACATGTACATGTATTCATATGCATATTTCATTCATTCACCTTAGTAGACATTCACGGGCTTGTGGATGTTGGATTTATAGCTACTTGTATGTAAATTTGTCAGTTTTATTCCTGAAAATGGTGAGCTGTATCCAAAAAAAAAATACAAGTTAATGAAGTTTGTCTGTGACTTGCAACAGGTGAATGCTTTTCTCTGGGTACTCTGGTTTCCTCCACCAATAAAAATGACCACCAAGATACATATACTTGTATAAACTGGAATGATGATGAAAGCACCCATAACCCATCTCTTTTTCATCAATTTGAATTGTCTTTTTAACAGCCCTGAAAATGACTGAAATATAGTTGTAATCTTATTTATTTTTCACTTATTTGAATTGGTTTTTTAATGCAGCTGTTTAAAATGTTAATGAAATACACAATGCAGTTATTAAATAAACACCCAATGCAGTTATTAAAATCTTGAATATACATGTTGTACATATACAGTTATAGATATTACACATGATATGCAATAACTCCTGTTGCATAATAAATTTTTTTTTTTAATTTATTTTTTGCACGGCATAATATATATGTTGTCAGTTTGAAACTTTCGACCGGTGCATGTATTAGTGAAAACTAAGTATAAGTTGGGAAAAATCACATGTAAGAATTCTGTTCAAAATCCTATGTTAATTACAAATAAGAAATACACATGTGTACAATACAATGTATATATTTACTATCATGAATATATTTAGGGTGTCAAATATAAAATTCAATTAATCCTGTAATTTTTTTTATGGTACATGTATATAGAATTATATGAATAATTGTTGACGGTGGCGTTCAACACCTATAATTCTAGTCCACATTACTCTTTAAAATGCCAAAATTTTGCTGGACAAAAATTGTTTGAATGTAAGAAATGTTCTTGTATTTTTCTGTAATCAATTCTGTTTTTTTTTTTTTTTTATTGTATTGTACATTTTGTAAATATAAGTGTACATGTACTTTTGTATTTGTACAGTGCACAAGTTACTTTGTTAATCCTTGTATGATTAGTATCTATGTACATTAAATATGTCTTATCTATCAATCATTTTATATATTATGTCTCTCATTTAATTTTATGACTACATGGCCATCAATAATGTTTTGTTCTGTTTGCTGTGATCAGACCGACCTACCAAAACTGCCACTATCAAACAAAATTTCAGGGTTGAACTTTTTTTTCTTTTATAAGAAGCTATTTTTTCAGATATTCAAAAGAATAAAAAATGATATGCATATCTACCTACCTCTTAAAAATTTGTAAAACAGCACTCAGAAAAGTAGTCTTTGTTTTTATTTAATAATAACCTGTAAATAACCATTGTTTTGACATCACCTGATATTTCATGTAAACATCAATTCATTGCATTGGTGGCAGGTATGTATGGGAGTTATATTCTAAGCTTTAAATTCATGCATTTTTGTACCTGTCACAAGCCAAGTCCTCGATTACCAACTTGGTATGTTGTGGATCTTTTGTTTTGTTTTGTTTTTGTTTGTTTGTTTTTGTTTAATGATTTAAGGTGAGAGGTGATTGTTCGTATAGGTGAAATTGTTGACCATCACTGTTTTAACTTTCTATTCATTACATTGTTCTTCATGTTCGATCCTTATTTCAATCTCTCTTGAGACATTTATATCATTGTCTTCTTGAATAGTTACAAACCCGAGTGACATTTGAAAAAATTTTGATTAAAGTCATAAGTAGCTTTCCATGTTAATTTACAGTCCTGGGACTTCTGGCTTGTGGGAACTGAAAACTAGTTATGGTGACTGACCTCTGACCACAAGCCCTAACTAACACTGGTACCAATGACATGCGAGTCTCACTTAAAGTGTTGAAGTTTCCTTCACCATAAAGTCTGGTAGTCATGATACAGCTGTAAAATTGAAAGTTATGATAAAAGACCAATAACTATAAATCTTTTATATTTACATACCCATATTTTAAAAAATGTCTAACATAAAATAAAAGTACAATTTTAATTGCCTACATTACTTTTCAACATTATTTGTTTTTTTGTGAGGAGGGGGTGGGGAGGGAGGGGGCAAGAAAAACAAAATATAATTATGTTTGAAATTAAAATCTCAAAATGGAGGTAGAATTTGTATGTAATAGCTATATAGGTAAACTGACATAAGAGGTTTTCCTGTACTTGTGACTAGCTACAATTAATTATAGGCTGTTTACTAGATAAGATAAGATAAGATTTTATTGTCCAATCAAGGTCCCAGCAAGGGGCAGAGTCATTACAGTGATTCATATTACAAAAAAAAACCATTCTAATACGTAAAGTAATAAATAGTATACAAACAGGCAATTTGCAGAATTTAGATTGGTACATAAGTACTAAACATATATATGTCTTTGATGAGTATAATATTTGGAAGAGTCCACTGGGCATTTACTAATCTCGTTGAGATTAGGATTCCGAAGAAATCCCCGTCTGCATCTTCATCCCAATCTCCAATCTCGTTCAAACCCCATCAAAAGTACTCTGGAAATTTCTAGTAATATCTTTAAAATTAAACAGATGATGTAGATATCTCTTAAGATGATAAAGATGTGCAGAGCCAGCATAATAGTCAAGGACATACTTTATGTATCCCAAATTAGAACAATGTATACTGACTGAACAACATTTTGTTATATAACTTGGTTATTGTTAGAACATGGCTTTCATGGCTTTCAATATTCGATTGACTATTCACTATTTACAGGTGGTACATATTATTGAAATTTGAACAATTTTCAAGAATATCTTATACAACACTTTAGAATCAGGAGGTACCAAAGACCATTTTAGGCAGGTAAAAGTACCTGGTACTGCCCCTTATTGAAAGGCCTGGATTTTCATACTTCTTCTTGTACCTGTCTTTATTAGAATTACATTCCTAGTAAACTTAGCATCATAACTTTTTCCCATCAGGCCATTAAAACATAAACGAAACAATGCTTATGAATTTTTGCTTAATATCATTACAAGAAATACCTTGAAAAGATGAACTGGAATCAGTGTACATGTAGACACATAATTGAAGTATCAAATGTTTAATTAAAGACTTTATCTGAAACTTTGGAAACTCCAAATAAATGGTCCATTTGCCAAAGGTCATGATATTAAAACACTTGTTAATAAATAGTGCAGTTGTCAAAGGCCATGATAAATACTTGTTAAAAAATGCATTTACTGTTCCTTACTTTTTTGTATTTTATTTCTTACTTATTCACCTGTATATTTTAGCCTTTCTGCCCAATGTCAAGGTCACACAGTATGTCATATAGGTTAATTATATATGGCATTGAAACTCAAGTATTTTTCTGCATGTAGATCATCAAACTTTAGAGGGAGATAATTCATTTGTAGTTGTTCACCTACTCAGATGATTGGAGAACATTTCTTGTATTAAGAAGCAAAGTTATACACCAATATAATAAGAGTGAGAAACAAATGAGTTATCTCCCTTGATATATTTATGGGATATAGATAATCCACTTGTATTGATTATACTATTTCATTATTTTGATAGTTGACTATCTTGAGCTTTAAATAACTTTTTACAGGCAGGATTATTTTTCATTACTAAGGATGAACAGTCTTTACATTATTAATGATTATGTTTCTAGTTCAAACATGATTATTATTATTTATAGTTATTTTTGGGCAAGTTTGTGTACCAATTTTTAGACTGCAAGTCAAATATGGTCTCCATGTCAAATTCAGTTATTAACAAATCAATAGGACTGATGATGTGAAGATCTTTTTTTTATAGATTAAGTCTAGACCTACATTTGTAAAGCCTGCTTTTAATATACCTCTTTATTTTATATAATTGCAATGCAAAAGCCAACTGGTTTTTTTTCTGATTTCAATGCAAACGGCAACTACCGCCTGTTAATGAATTATGTAAAGGCATTTTTAAAGAAGGTTACTAGTTTATTAGAAGATAATACCTCTTTATTTTATATAATTGCAATGCAAAAGCCAACTGGTTTTTTTTCTGATTTCAATGCAAACGGCAACTACCGCCTGTTAATGAATTATGTAAAGGCATTTTTAAAGAAGGTTACTAGTTTATTAGAAGATCTAAGCAATTCCTCATTGTATAAACTTATAAATATAGCCAACATGATCATTGTGTCCACAATGTGTTTTTTTTTTTATTTCTTGTTTTTCTGTTATCTTTTTACCTGTATAATTATTACTGGTACACTTAAATTAATGTGCATGCTCTGTTCCATATGTATATTTGTTATTTTATGTAATTAAAAGGAGAAGACTTCATAAGTTGGTAAACTTGTGTCTGATCCTTTTGTTTCTATGAGAAAATAAAATTGTTATAAACTAAGAATTCTACAAGGAATTTTCCTAGAGGTGCCGTGTATATATATCATATATATATTTTTATTTTCTCCCTGAAATTTAGATGACACTTGTTCAATCTTTTCTGGAATAGGTAAAGATTTTTTGTTATATTAAAAAATTTAAATAATGAAGAGAACTTGTCGTGAGAATCCAAAAGGGGTCATTTTGAGATTAAATTAATCACTTAGTCTTTACTGGAAATATTGTTAAAGAGATTGGATATTGAAAATATGTTTCAATACCATAAAGGTCTGAGGTTAACCTCTAAATGTCACAATTGAGACCCCTCTGTGGCCCCATTTTGATTGTTTTGATGTTTATGTAAACAACTTTTGTTAGGCATCAATTTTGACCAGTTTGACAAGTGAATATTTTACATTCCATAAAAAATTGGATTACTTTTTATATCTATCATTAGAGACAGTATATTTAAATATGTCAATCAATATGTGTACAAATTAAGGATCTTTGAATGAATTCGTTAACTTGGTTTGCTGGACATTTTTTCTTTATATAAAAAATTGTATCCAACCATGTTTTTGATGCAATTGAATTTAGTGCTATGAAATTTAATATTGTATTGTGCAAAAATTTATTTTGATGTCAGTTTTCAATTTATTCTGACCTGCTACATACAGCCAAATCATGCATTTCACACAATTTTAAATGATATCTAATTTGTGTCCATTTTTTTTGCTCATATACTTGTTTTTTGTGTTCTCAGTAGAATCATGTTTTTATTTCTGTTTTGAAGAAATAAAGAGTGGTAAATGGTTTTCTTTGCAAAAAATATTAAATTAAATAAATATGAGGGTGTTATTTTATTAAAAACTTCCCGACTCTTCTGAGTGGAAAGACATTTTACAGTTCCTTTCCCATTTCACTAGCTTTCCAAGATCATGTAGCTTTACACTATCTCCTTTGAAGTGATTATTAGGTACATGATGGTGTGGCTGGCCAAAAAGTCAATATTTACGGCATGTGGTTTATGTTGAAGAGGAAAAGACTAGGTCTACAACAAATTTTTTAGGAATACAGGATTATGCATTGATTGTACCTGTATATTGTATCAGACTTTCCCATTCCTTGGCTAATGACTGTTTTCTGTAGGAGGGGAATTTGTTTTATCAATCTGTTTATCCACTAATGCCTTATTGATGTTATTTTTGTACCAACAAGCTGTGACTGACTTTATCCAATGCTTTAAAGCAGTCTGTTTCCCTTCCATGTTTTTGGTGATGTCATCAATATTCTCCAGGTGTTTTTTTAGTTCGGCATGGCAAGACATGTTTAAGCAGATATAGAATGTTGTATGCTTCTGTGTAGTTCAAAGGGGTTGTCGTGGCCGTGATCGTATGGTAGTTGAATTAACAACTATGCAATGAGTGCCTATCACCACTAAAGTTGAGTTCGAATTCCGCTCATGGCGAGGTGTACTCGATACAACATGAGATAAAGTTTGTCATTGACTTGCGGCAGGTCGGTGGGTTTCTCTTGGTATTCCGATTTTCGCCACAATATAACTGAAATATTGCTGAAAGTGGCATTAAACACTCTAATCCTGCGTAGTTCAAAGAGCCACCAGTGACCACTAAGAACAAACATACTTGCTGATAGTAAACTGAAGTAGTGTAATAAAATGACTTTTTTTTAATAGATACAAACACTTAGCAGGCTCGCCTTGACTGCAATACATCGTGCGTTCGAGCGGCCGTCGGTTATGTGCTGCATAAAGGAGTCGGATTAAATATTGGGTTAGCTCGGAATTGAGGAAAATGTTTCCGAGTTGGGCGACATGTTTTCCATGGACTGTTCTTTCAACGAGCAGCACAATAAAAATCAAACTAGGTGTTTTAGTCTAGTACAAAGCACACACCATCTCATGGAAATGCTACTTCTTCTTGAAATAATATAGCTGATTTTTATATTATTTGGCATTAAGCGACAATCAGTCATTCACTCATGGTTCAATAGAAATGAGAATCCTTAACAAAATAAATGAAAAATGACATGAAAGCTCTCATACATGATCAAATTTATTTTTTGCAAATAACATGCAAACAGACACAATAAGTGATAAGGTTGTTTACATAATAACCATGAAATATATACTATATTTGTCATTTAAAACCATAACATGGTAATATGAACCAGTTTTGGGACACGTCCTCAGACGTGATAATAATAAATGTCGCTTTTAATACTGCATAACAATCGATCGTTGTAGCATATTAGGGCTTAAAAATACCACATGGTTAAAACAATGTTTAATTATTAGTATGCTTTTCTTTTCATCCGGATATCGAATTTATAACATTAGAAAAAAAAATGTCTACTACTAAGATACCAAAGGGGGTAATCAGAATCTGTACTTTGAAGAAGGATAGACAATACAATGACCAAAGGGACAAACAGACAGACAATGGTCCAATAAATACTATACAGAAGACTAAAGATTGGGCAACACGGACCCCACTAAAAAGGGGGTGCACTTAGATACTTAGATACTTAGATACTCCACAAGATGTGTAGTTCCTGCTCCATTAGTGACACCACTCGTGTTACTGTTACGTAAAGTTTGAAGATACCAAAGGGGTAATCAGAAGCCGTAAATCTAAGATACCAAAGGGGTAATCAGAAGCCGTAAATCTAAGATACCAAAGGGGTAATCAGAAGCCGTAAATCTAAGATACCAAAGGGGT
>MJUT01042999.1:0-11760 GCA_002080005.1 Gigantidas platifrons
GAAATAACAATATATGAAAATGATATGCATGTCAGCAATGGAGGGAACGAGTGTAGACGCGTTGTGGAATTAGATGTAATGACAAGGGAGATGTACTGCTGCCGGTGTAACTTGTCATTACATTTATCCAATACAGTTGGTGAGAGGTAAAAAATGTCATCAACTACAATACAATTAAGATTTGATTTCACAGATTTTTTATACAAAAATATAATAATCTGTGTGTACATTTTACACCCAAATACTCTGTCAACTAAGGTTCCAAAAAAAAAATATCAGATGAGCTCCCCAAAAAATACAATGAAAATCTGTTTGAACAACGTACATTTTTTGTATTTTTAAGAATCAAAGGGAGATTACTTTGGTACCGCGGTAGTCACTTGTTATTCCTGTACATTTTATTATTACTTTCAACTTTACTCATTAAATGTATTATAATGGAATAAGTTACTATTCATATAAGATGGTCACATTATTAGGAGATAAAGATAGAGTTATTCAGCTATAATGCACTCATATAGACTTAAATGGTGTTTGTTGTTGTTGTTTTTTTTTTTAAATAGGGGGATGACAAAGTATATCGGTTGTCCTTTTGGTCGGTTGAAAAATTCTGAAACTTAGACAGTGTTACCTAGTATTGGTCTTCAAATTACATAAGGATTTTAGAAGGAAATGAACGACACAATTTTTAGATATCANTGTTTTCTAAAAAAAGAAAAAAGAAAATTAGGATTTTTTTCGGGGGGGGGGGATCATTTCTTGACCTAAATGACTGCCCTGCTTTTCCCAAATTGGACAGTATGACACATGTAAGTATGGAAATTGTTAAATTAAACGTAATATAATGGAATCAGTTAATGTTCATATAAGATAGTCGCATTATAAGGAGATAAAGATAGAGTTATTCAGCAAAATGCACTCAATGGTGTTTTTTGTAAAAATTCCGAGGGGTGAAAAAGTTCGCCGGATCTGTTTCGGTTGGTTGAAAAATTCTGAAACTTAAACAGTATTACCTAGAATTGTTCTTTATATTGTATGAGTTTTTTTTTTAGAAAAATTAAACGACACATTTTTTCTATAATTATGACTACTTAAAAAAAAAAAATTATTTGCCGTTGTATTTTACGGCATTTCTTGGTAAAATAGTCTATTTTTCATCTAAAAAAATTTGCTAATTAAAAAAAATATTCATAATTTTCGTGTTAATTAGCTGGAACTGGTATCACACTTTCAAAATAAGCTTAACTATTTAGTAAATTGTTTCTTTTACCTCCCAAAAAAGGAAAATCAAGCATTAACTAGCATTATTGTAATATACGGCTATACCTTCGATTTAAGGGGGGATTTAAAATGGAAGTGTGTAGAATCCCTTGGTTAAAATCTTTTGATTTTTTAATATTTGTTAGGTAATATCATAATGTTTCACACAAAAATCTAAAAAAATTAAACGACAGGAAAATTTTGGGTCAAGTGTTGGGTACCACCTTAAATGACACTAATATCTGATATGGTAACCGTGTTTGACACCAGCATACAATGATACATAAATAAATACATACAATGAATATATACAAAGGAACTGGGGTAGAGGAGAGACGAACCGAACCTCACTTTTAAGGGGAAATCGTGACGGGCATCACAACATGGTACCAAGAACGTGAAGAAATATTTTTCTATTATTAATACTATAATAAATATACTCCCAGATTGTACCCCAATTCTAAAATTAGAATACATTGAGATATGTCACACATCAGTTAAAAATGTTTGATTTTGTTCACATACAATACAATACATTGAAAATTCAATCGTTGATCTATATGTGTAGCTTATCATATTGTTTATTAAGTAGATACATTACGAGACTTGTCGTTTATTTACAAACACAAAATGAGACAAAGAAAAAATTGTATTTTTGTCTATCTTGTGTGGGTGAACAATCTATACTGAAGGGAACAAGAAACGCAGGGTCAACATTTTAGGTGATTTAATATTATTTATTCGAATGTTTTTTTTCAATATTAATATATAAAGATAAAAACACAAATCTAATCGACAAGTTTTTAAAATTTCATTAGATTTTGATCAATAATTCAGGAGTAATTGAAACCAATTTAACAGTACCCCCCAATATGTTAAAGTGAAATCGATTAACTCGTCAATATCTCGTATGTCCCCCTCGTGCAACTGTTACAGCCTTGATTCTTCTGTGCATGGAGTTCATCAGAGCATTTAACCTTCTCATGGGGATATTATCACACTCTTCCAACAAGGCATCCCTTAATTGGTCGAGAGTAGCGGGGGCATTCCGACGTACCCTTACTCTCCTGTCCAGTTCGTCCCACAGATGTTCGATTGGGGACAAATCTGGACTGTACGGAGGCCAATCGAGTGGGTTAATGTTATGATTGGCGAGAAAATCTTGACAAACTCTGGCTACATGGGGCCGGGCGTTATCCTGCTGGAAAATTAGGTGATGCTGTTGCACAAATGGAACTGCAACCGGCCAGAGGATTTCATCCCTATATCTTACGCCTGTTAAATTACCGGCTATCACAATCAACGGCGACTTTAACCCGTGAGATATTTCTCCCCAGACCATAAGCGAGCCACTCCCAAACCTATCCCTCTCAAGAACGCCAGCGTCGGCGAAGCGTTCCCCACGACGTCGACCATCCGGACGAAAAAGAGTGAACCGCGACTGATCTGTGAAAAAGACCTGTCTCCATTGCCTTATTGGAAATTGTCTGGTACCATGTGCCGCCAACCAAGCCATACGACGCACGCAACGAGTGAGAGGAAAACCAATGTAAGGTCGACGAGCTCGCAGACCAAACTCGCGCAATCGGTTTCTCACAGTTTTTGGGTGAATGTGGCGATTATGATTACCTACCGTAGTTAAATCGGTTTCAGTGGCAGTAACGTGGCGATTACGCAGGTGGGCAAGATGAATAGCCCTGTCTTGACGTGGCGTCGTTATGCACCGACGTCCCCGTCGTGACGTCGGTGGACGTCGGTAACCCTTCCAGTATCTCTCAGACGACGGACAAGACGCTCTATGATGGAAACATTCACATCAAATTGCAAAGCAACTAGTTGTTTCCTTTGACCTTGTATCAGCAGTGCAATAGCCTGACCCCTCTGAACTTCCGTCAGCCATGTCATGATTACAAGAGATTCAAATTAACTTTAAATAAAGGAAAGCGATCAAAGTGGTATGACACGATGTGTTGACGAACTTGTTATCATTATTCTGCACGTGTTACTTGCTTTTTATCACTTTCTCTATGTCACATGATACCTTTCACGGTTGAGTAACTTTAGACACCGATTTTAGTGCACACTGACCAAGCTACACGTCTGCCCATGCCAGTTTTCGTAATTTGACGTCACGCAGTTAAAATTAGGAGCATATTATGTTACCCTGCGTTTCTTTTCCCCTTCAGTATGCATTCTATCATTTTATTTTACAAGTGTATTATGAATCACAATAATGCTATGTTGTATATGAAAGAACAATATCAATATTTAAGACTGACCTTATGTTTTTAAGTGCAGCTGGTCGACTGGTTCAAAGAATTTGATAGTGACAGTAGTTGGTTGGTATTTTGTGGAATTGAATAAGAAACTGAATCTTGTTTTGAGACATCATTAACCGTAAGACCTGGTTTATTTTTAGATTATATGTGACGTAGATACATTGTAACAGAGGCTGTAACTGGAGTGTGTTTTAACATACATGACATCTCCCTTTATCGGAAAAAGAAATATAAATGATACAAATGTAACTGAATTGGAAAACCAAAATTTAAATTAAATGAAATTGTTTCTCAAAATTAACCAATTAATATTGAATTAAATTCTCATTAAATGAAAATAAATAGGTAACATAGCACATTGAGATACATTTACTGTCCTTCACTGTCTGCTTTATTTTAAAGTTAAATTTACTGTCCTTCTGTGTGAAAGAAAGTTAAAAAAAAAAAAATCAATGTTCATAATGTTCATCATATTGTCTATAGTGGCCTATCACCTAATATGCCTAACCAATGTCAACTAATCATGCAAATCTATATACATCGGCTCGTCTCCAAGATGTTTCGGAAACGTAATTCAGGAATACGCAATCCAATTCGAATGAATACTATTTTCAATATTAATTATATTTTTACAATATTATAATAATTTTGCACTATTTAATTTTCACATTTGTATTGACATTTCACTACTTAATAACTTTGATTGATTTTCACTAATATTGATTTCACATATTTTCTGTAGCTTCACTAATTTCACTTTTCTAATACTCTGCTATTTTAATTATAAACATAAGCAACATTCACATATATTCCCTTGAACATTGAATGAGTCATTGCACATAATCTTGTAATTGTCCCCCGACGCTTCGTCGAAGGGGACTATAGAAATGGGTGTCTTCCGTCCGTCCGTCCGTCCGTGTGCTTTTTGGTTTCCAGATGATAACTTGTGAATAAAAAGTCAGATTGAAGCTAGGTTTGGTATGTAATTGTATCTTATGAATATCTAGGTCAAGTTCGATAATGATGATTTTTCGACAAATCTAACCAGAGTTACTCCCCTTTTTTTTTACTTCAAAATGGTCCTTGAATGGTCCCCTTTCAGAATTATGAGTGATACAGGCTCACCTGACCCTCTAGTTTAAAGTAGTTTCAAAATTTAATCTTACGATATAACCTTGGCGTCGGGGGACCAGTGGCCAACGGCCTTTTATTTTAACGGCATTTGTACACTCTTTCCTAACCTTGTAACGGCTGGCTACGACTGCGGTGCACTGTTGATAATTTCTTCTATTCGACCTTATCCTGTTGCGGATTACGATAATGTACTTGATGCCCGACTTGGCGCAATCGTAACTACTCGGCCATTCTCGCTACCCTGCAAATAACCTCGTATGCATTAGGTAGAAATTCTTCTTAAATTGTTTGCCGGAAGTTTAGCTGCACAAAAATATAGTCTACGAAAATCCAATATGGAAGACATACTAAGTAAAATCTAATCATGCAAAACTAATTAAAACTTTAACTTTTATCCATGAAAATAATTGAAATATAGAAAATTGTTTAAAATATAACTTTATCAAACTTTCATGTAACTGACATGTGAAAAGTAGTGCGATTTATACGCCTAATGCATACGAGGTTATTTGCAGCGTAGCGAGAATGGCCGAGTAGTTACGATTGGACTTGGTGTTCCTGCGGTTCGTGTTGTTGATAAGCATCTGTAGGTCGCAGACGTCTTGTGTTTCGACGATAAAGTGTTCCATCATCTGTGCGAACTATATATGACCTCGGAGTGTGATGTTTACGTTGAACAGTTGCATATTTTGCCATCTTTACTCCATTGTGAATTAAAACTTTCTATCCATTATCAAGTGGTTCGAACGATTTTGAATGTTGATCGTAGTAATGTTTCTGCTTGTGCTGCCTTTCCTTTAGCTTTTTACGAACATCCTGTCTGTTGTGTGCGTTAAGTAACGGTGCGGTAGTCGGTAATAATGTCCTCAATCTTCGTCCGAAGAATATTTGCGCTGGCGATAGTCCTATATCTGGAATTTCTGTGTTGCGGTAATCCAGTAGCGCTTTGTACGGATCGCTGGCTTTCTTCAGCAATGTTTTAACATTTTGTACAGTTCTTTCTGCCTGGCTATTCCATTGCGGATAGATAGGGCTTGATGTACGATGTGTAAATCCGTATTCCGTTGCAAAATCCTTGAAATCGTGACTGCTGAACTGACATCCATCATCCGTGAAGAAGATATCTGGAACTCCATTGCTGGAAAATGTACTTTTGACGTACGCTATAGTGTTTTTACTAGATAAATTGTCAAGTTTGTGTACTTCTGGCCATTTAGAATAATAATCCACTAAGAGTAAATAGTCAATGTCTTTCATGTGAAATATGTCTGCAGCCACTTTCGACCATGACCTTTCGGGTAGATCAGTTTCGATCATTGGTTCTTTGCTTTGTATTCTCTGATATTCTTGTCATATTGTACATTTGCTAGTAAAATCGTCTATTTGCGAAGCCATTCCAATCCAAAATAGAACATCCCTTGCTCTATTTATGCATTTGTTGATTCCCATATGCGATTCATGTATCCTTTTCAACATTTCTTGTTGCATGCCTTTCGGAATTATCAGCTTGTGTGACTTGAACAATAGTCCATCTGCATACGAAATTTCATCACGAAATGACCAGTACGGAGTCATTTTGTTCGAAAGCAGATATTTATCTGACGTCCATCCTTCTGTTATGGTGTTTATCACTTTTTGAAGTTCTTCGTCTTCTGGTGTCACATTCTGAAATCTGGAATACATTTGTTCAGAGATCGGTAAATACGCTAGTAGATTAAGTTCATTGACCGAAAAATCAGGTACTAAATTCTCCTTTGTGTCTTCAAGGTAGTTACGACTTAAGTGGTCTGCCAGATACATTAATTTTTCTTGCTTGTATTCAACATGAAGGTCGTACTTTTGCAATGTCAACAATAGATGTTGTAGTCTCGGCCGTTACTGATACAGCGGTTTTCGGAAAATTGCCTGTAGTGGTTTGTGATCTGTTTCCACCTTCGTTTTGCGTCCGAAAATGTACTGATTGAATTTCTCGCATCCATACACTATTGCTAATGTTTTCTTTTCAATCTGCGCATATCTCTGCTGACTAGCTGTCAACGCTCTTGACGCATATGCTTTCGGTTTACCTTCTTGAAGGATAACGGCACCTAATCCTTTCTGACTGGCATCAACCGAAAGAGTCAACGGTAGCTTTGGATCGAAGTACCGAAGAATGGGAGCATTTGTAGTCATCATTTTGAGCTTTTGAAAACTTGATTGCTGTTCGTCCCAGTGCCATAATGTGCGCTTACTTCTGACATATGCGGTATGAATTTCGTTAGGTAGTTGATAAATCCTAAAAATGTTAGTAACTCACTTTTGTTCTCGGATGGACTCATTGCTTGTACTGCTCTCACTTTTTCTGGATCCGGCTTTACTCCTTCGGACGTCAATACGTGTCCAACATAAGATACTTGACATCTTCGAAATTGTCATTTATCAGGACTCAATTTCAATTTGTTTTTTCTGACTCTGTCAAAAACTCATTTTAATCTTTCATCGTGTTCTTTCATGTCCTTTCCCCAGATTAAGATGTCATATATGATTGAAATGGCACCTTCGGTATCCTCAATCATTTGAAACTGCCTTATGAAATACTTCTGGTGCAGACACTATTCCGAACGGTAGCCTTTTGAAACGGTATCTCCCGAACGGAGTGTTGAATGTGCATAATATAGTGAAATCTATATTAAAACGTTGGCAAGATAGCTGGGATCAGCAAATTCATAACAAATTGCACGAAATACACTCCCTAGTTCGCAAGACTCCTTGTTCTTACGATCAAAATCGGAAGGAACAAGTAGTCTTGACCAGGTGTTGCATAGGTCATGGTAGAATTACTCATAGTTATTTGTTAAACAATGAGAAACGACCGGAATGTATTCCGTGTAATTCCAATTTTTCGCTTAGACATGTTTTAATAGATTGCGTAGATGTTGCCTATGTTCGGCAAACATTCTACAATGTCAACAACTTATATGATTTATTTACAAATGTCGCGTGCGACACAATTATAATTTTTTTTAAAGGAGATTAATTTGTATACAGAAATATAGTTTGATATCATACGTTTTCAATATATGGTTTTTATCTTTTAAATGTTTCTTTTATTTGTATATATAATCTGATTGTTTTATGGACAAATATGTTTTACGTTTTATCTCTAATGATCTTATAGGTGTCTAAGTTTATTACTAAAGTTGGCCTCACTCACTCACTCACTCACTCACTCACTCACTCACTCACTCACTCACTCACTCACTCACTCACTCACTCACTCACTCACTCACTCACTCACTCACTCACTCACTCACTCACTCACTCACTCCCTCCCTCCCTCAATGTACATAATTTCGAGCTTTCCTCGGTGAGCTTAAGTTGCCAAAAACTGCTTTTCGCATCGATTTTACTGAATACTTTTGCCTGCGGCATGTCGGCTATCACTTCTTCAATCGTTTTGAGCGGAAAATGTTCTCTCTGTATTGCTTTATTCAGATCTCGTGGGTCCATGCAAATGCGTACCTTGTTGTTCGGTTGTATTACTGTGACCAAGTGACTTAACGCCAGAAAAGGCAATTGATGTTACAAGGACGTATGAACTGTCGAAACAACAACTTAAAACAATGAATGGAGAAGACACACCAATTAACGCACTAAGCAAGGACCCTACACAAAGGACACAACCGCAAGCACATTTTTAGCAAAGGACAAATAGGATGACAAAGGATGAATATGTACGACCGAAATATGCGAATTCACAAAAGACCCGAAGGAACAGGAATTACTGTGGAAAATGTAGAAGGGGACATGGAAGGAATCCAAATGCCCTGCCAAATGTAAGAAAAGTAATCATTGATTCAAGATGAATCATTTTGCTGCCATGTGCAAAACAAAATCACACAAATCATTCGACCCAAAGAAGGAAATACACACTATTGAATCTGACTCCTCCTCCGATGACGAATTTTATGTTGGAAGCATAGACACTCCCGTACACAGTCTAGACAACACGTGGTATGAAACCTTGGAAATTAGCAACCAGCCAATCAGATTTCAATTCGACACAGGAGCGAAATGTAACGTGATGTCTATCAAAACATTCTGCCAAATGGATCTGACACCATGTTTTGTATGCTTCTATGACAGACATCATTAACCGGAAGACCTGGTTTAGTTTTAGAATACAGAGGCTGTAATCGAGTGTATTTTAATATACATGACAAATCTTTGTTGAGCAAAATAAAAAAAAGAAACGATCTCTACTAGCAAAATGAATCTTGCGTTAATGGAAATATAGCGGACTTGAAAATATAATAGCAAAAAAACAAAAAACAACCACCAAAAAAAAAGACAAAGACAAAGAGAAAACCAAAACAAAACATCAACAATACAAAAAAAAAAACAAAAACAAAACAAAACAAAACAAAACAAAACAAAAAACGGTCAGCACTAGCAGTAACGAAAATCATTTAACGTATCTACATGCACGGATGTGGGATTTTAAGTTATAAGGTGTGCATATTTTTGAAGACGAAAATTCTAAGGACCACAGAGCCCATTGGAAAAATGGGAGGGACAAGCACATTACATACCGGTAATAAATGAGTGAGCAATTGTTGCTTAACGCCAATTCAGCAAATTTTCGGTTATTTCATGGCGAGAACAAACTAATGTTCAATGTGATGACGGTGAGGTACGCTTTGTACTAGACCAACACGCTTAGTTCAATTTTGATAGTGCTAGTTCACTGAAACAACAGTCTGTTGATAGACATGTCGCCGCAATCGGACATTCCGAGCCGATCAGTCTATGTTCTTTATTCTTAATGATGCGTACTTCGCGAAGAAGCAATAAACAACGATTCACATACCAAAATGAGTATGACCCGACCGAAACTCGAATCCACGAACCTTGTCGTTTTCTAAGAGCTTAAACATTCCGAAGAAGACCATAAACACAAATACCACAATATCCCTTAATAGTCTTGCCATTTTTTGTCCTTTTGTCCTTTTTCGTTTGGCCATTGCATTGTCTGTCCTTCTTTGAAATACTTCCGGAGCGTCTGAGTTCATCCCGGTTTTTGTGGAATCGTTTTGTTCAATCTTTACTTTTATGTGTAGTGTTTTGTAGACAATTGTTTGTCCATTTTCTTTTGGCCACTGCATTGTCTGTCCTTCTTTGAAGTACTACTGCTGATCACCCCTTTGGTGTTTTCAAAGTTTTCTTTCCTCTATCACCCACTATAATGAACTCGACTGTTATCATATAAGAAAGAGGAACTGTTTACCCTCCTCGAGAACTTGGTTTGGTCCGTTTTGTTCATCTGTTTAGTTTTCTGTGTTGTTTTTTTTAAATTTAATTAGTTTGTCTTCGTTCTGTGTCTTGTGTCCAATGTTGCCGCCTTCGTCTCTATATGTCAATTCTAGATCGTCCTTATTTTTTTCTAACCTTTATACAATGTATCATGTAATAGCAGAATTAAACGAACGGTCATAAAGATAACAAAGTCAACAAAAATGTGATTTTTTTTTTTTTTATCAATGTGTGACGTAAAAGTGTTTTTGACATTTACATTCGTAGTTGAAATACTTTAGGTGACTCGTGGTTGTTGATGGAGATGGTTCACGATAGATGTTCCACCCTCCTCATTGAATTTAGTACTGCGTTGAATACTATTTTACCTATTTTGTTCCAGTATTGTTATACATACTGTTATAGTGACAACCGGAACCTTTGAACCATAATGAAAGCGGGAGCTTTGGCGCCTTAAAATCTGATTCAACCCACCATTTCTTTGGAAATACCTGTACCAAGTCAGGGTCATTACGGTTTTCACAGTTTTCCGGTTGTTGACTACTTTTGTCTGTTTATATACTATGAGTTTTGACTTTCCCTTTGGAAGATTGTTCGGTGTTCGGTAATTTTGTTATTACCCTTATTTACAAATCACATGTTAGTCACAGGACCGTATTCGTGGCTAGTATACATTTTTGTTATAAAGGTAGTTAGATAATAGTTCTTCTGATTGATACTACATGTATAATACACATTGTTCACAAGACTTGGGAATATATTGCGTTAAAGTTCGGACGCGAAGCAAGTATATTTTATCGGACCAGATCCACCCGCAAGTGTGTTCTCGAACGACGTGGGGATAATCTTGTATATGTTGATGATACTAGTACATGTAGTTTGAAGAAGAAAAGCATAGTACTCTTTCAAAGAAATATACCAACATTGAAATAGTCAAGAATATGACGACGGATAAAGACAGACCGCCAGTTCCACTACATGTCAATGTGTAATAAGGTGTTCATTCATTTGAAAAATAGCACAGGAGAAGTTTTTTGTTTATTCCACAGCACCTGAGTTCACTCTCGGGTTTTAGTGCGGTTCATGATGTTCAAAGTTTAGTTTTCTAGGTTGGGTTTTACAGACCATTTGTCCTTTTTCGGTTGGACATTGTATTGTCTATCTTTCTTAAATTGACGGCTTCTTATCATCCCTTTGGTATCTTAACATTTCCTTTCAATCTGTTATCACCTTAACGTGATATTTTATCATTGAACCATAATCCTTATTAATGACATTTTATACACAACAGGTAACAGTTACGTATCATTATATACCATATACAGAAAATATTCCTGACACCTGCTAATCTGGGTCACGGGTCATTGTGAGTAGCATGTGTAGTCACGTGAACAGATACGGTGTTGAAAAAACTGTTGGTACTCATAAAATATTGATAAATGCAATACAAGTTTATGTTTGTCTTCAAGAAATATGATAGACAAAACCATGTGTGAAGTTTTATGACGAAATATCTCCGATTTCTATTCTATATATAAATTTATGAATTGAAGTTTTAGAACACATCTAATTTTAGCGATGTATTTTTATCTTGGACAATAATGAGCGTCCTGATTGGATGACCGATTTAAAACAAACTGAACCCGCATTGTTTAGCATGGTTACTCAGGTCAATAGTTTATAAATATAGAATCTTGACAATGTAAAGGAAAGATGCTATGTTATATTTATTCATTTGTTTGATTCTGGAATATTGTTGATCATTGATTTAAACAAGAAAAAAAGGGAAAAAAGG
>MJUT01042999.1:100787-111942 GCA_002080005.1 Gigantidas platifrons
AAAAAAAATATTCCTGAATATATTATTGTTATTATATTGATTTATTTGGTCTGGGTGTATGCACATATGTTGCATGCTGTGTTTCCTCGTTAAAAATGTATTTCTGGCTACCATTGTCTCTAAAATTTCCGATGGTGTAATATATTAAATATCTTCTTTAGAGCTTCTCAAATAGTTGAAACGAAATATAGTTAGGAAGATCATTGATGAAGACTTCCCATGAGCTGCTAGAATTTGGTGTCGACCGATCAAGTGATATGGCAGCCAGTGAGTGACATTAATATTGAACCATATGAGAAATATGTACAAAACTATTTTCTTGTTAGTACCGCTTTAATAATTGAAACCAAATATTGCTTGTGTGTTCCTTTACAAATCCAACAAATTCACCTATCTACAGGGATATGATTAAGCAAGTTTATTAACTGCTTCCAGAATATTATTAATTGCCTTTCCGTCAATGTTCGTAAGTCTATCACACGTCACTCCGAGAATTTCTGTTTACAAACAAATAATTAATTTATTTTGTTGAATATTTGCAAAGAAAATTATTAACAATCAATATTCTCTCTTAAGACATTGAAAGTGCTAAACAATGTGCAATTAGTGGATTTGCATATTAAAACCACAAATGTCTTGTTCTTAAACTATGTATTTAATTATATCCAAAAATGACTAAACATGTTGGTACAAATGAGTTATTTCCTCTGTTGAAGTATATGATAAACAGACAAACGATATGGCAGCCAGCGAGGCACTCTAACATTGAACCATATGATAAATATGTACAAGAAGAGTTTGAAGATACCACAGGGGTAATCAGATTCCGTATATCGAAGAACAGACAACACAATGGCCAAAAGACACTTTTCTTATTCTTCTTAGTACAAAATGTACTGCATTGATAATTGAAACCAAATATTGTTTGCTTGTTACTTTGTTGAATTCGTATTGTCATTTTGTCCATTCGTGTGTCATCACTTTAAATTCACAATTTCGTCGTCAAAATAATATTCGCTTTGTATTTATTGCTATTTCCTTTGTAAGGAGTTGTATTTCATGGTTTATTTGTTATCTGTATTTATTACATACTTAGTTAAGATAAAGGCAGTTTTGTATGACCAATATGACCGGAAGTAATCTGTCCATATTTTCACACCTCGGGAAAATAACCGTGCGTTTCAGACAAAATAAACAACTTCCGGTGTTTACGTCTGCAGATGTCGGAAGTATATAATAAATAGTTTAATACATCATCTCAGGCCAATATGGGTGTCTCAGGATGATAACCAGGCCAATATGGAAATGTCCATGTATTAATCTGTATTCATTAACGAATACTGATGTCTAACACCATTTCCATCTCAGATTATGTTCATGCAGTTTACAATTTACACGACGGTCATGCATTAATCTTTATTTCACACATGTCAGGTTAGATGACTGAAAAAAAGTTTGAAGATGCTAAAGTGGTAATCGGGACATGGAAAATTTCTTTGAGGATATACAATACAATGACCAAAAGAAAAGGGACAACAAATTCAAGCATAAATGAGAAAAGAAATTTGACCCACTACCGAATAATAAAAAAGAAATAAACGCTTTTCTTTAGCGAAAGCAATGGCATGCTTCATCGTCAATTATCAAACTGGCTAAGTTGGAAAATGGTCAGTGTGTGTGGCAGGTATACACGTATTTTGAAAAATGAATTTAAATTTTGAATTTTGGTGTTTAACGCCACTTCAGCAATATTTCAGCTATATCATGGCGACCAGTTTTAGTGGTGGAGGAAGTCGGAGTACCTGGAGAGAACCACCGGCCCTGGGCAAGCAACTGGTCAACTTTATCACTTGCGGCTGCCAATCGAGTGCACCCTTTTTTGTAATTTGCAAAGCTGTACACGAACCCACGCCGTATTGGTGATAGGCTTGTATGAGTTGTTAGATCCAACGACCTAACTCATGGAGCCGCCCGGGCCGCTTGAAAAATGAATGAAAGTCCTTATGCAACATATATCAAAATATTCTGATTACCCCTTTGTTATATTCAAACTCTTCTGTTAACTAGAGGCTCAGTGGGCTGAGCCTGTGTCTATCATCTTCCATTCTGCTATGAGGAAACTTAATACAGAACCTTCCATTGGTACTTCCCATCAAATTTCGGTTCATTTAGCTAAGCAGTTTCAGAGAAGAATATTTTTAGAAATCGACCAACCAGAAACAAGAATTGTCTATGGTAGCCATGTTTGTTACAGGATAGGGACAACATTAACAATCTTTATAGAATACCTTCCATATGTGTCCTACAAAGTTTCGGTTCATTTGGCTAAGCAGTGTCAGAGAAGAAGATTTGTAGAAATAGATCAATCAGAAACAAGCATTGACAATGGCGGCCATGTTTGTTTACGGATCAAAACAAAATGAGCAATTCCTATAGAGGACCTTCCATAGATGCTTCCTATCAAGTTTCTGTTCATTTGGCAAAGCGGTTTCAGAGGAGAATATTTTTAGAAATCGACCAATCAGACAAAAGAACTGCCTGTGGCGGCCATGTTTGTTTATGGATCGGAACAAAATTAGCAATCGGCACAGAGGACTTGCCATAGACGCTTCCCACCAATGTTCGAATTATTTGGGCAAACAGTTTAAGAGGAGAAAAATTTAAAAAATCAGCCAATCAGAAACAAGAATCGCATGTGGTGGCCATGTTTGTTAATGGACCGGGACAAATTAAGCAATCTTTATAGAGCACCACCCATAGATGATACGTACCAAGTTTCGGTTTATTTGGCTAAGCGGTTTCAGAGGAGACGATTTCTAAAAATAGGCCAATCAGAAACAAGAATTGCCTGTGGCGGTCATGTGTGTTAATGGATCGGGACGAAATGAGCAAACTTTATAGACGACCTTCCATAGATGCTTTCTACTAAGTTGCAATTCACTTGGCTAAGGGGTTTCAGCGGAGAAGATTAAAATGTAAAAGTTAACGAACGACGGACGCCAAGTAATGGAAAAAGCTCACATTGCCTTTGGCAAGGTGATTTAAAAATGACGAGAAACCCGAAATTGTCATCATCGTTTACTACGAAAATCAATGTTATTGCGCTACTTCTAATAATCCCGTAATATTCACGGTGTTTGTTGTTCTGCAAAGCACACATTTGTCAACTGCATAGCAATAACAACTTGCATAGGAGTTTCATTTAAAAGGATAACCCTTTCTAATAGATCAAATGTAACAA
This sequence comes from Gigantidas platifrons, assembly GCA_002080005.1. NCBI lineage: Eukaryota > Metazoa > Mollusca > Bivalvia > Mytilida > Modiolidae > Gigantidas > Gigantidas platifrons. Next base: position 104,029 of record MJUT01042999.1, read on the forward strand.
GTACTGGTTTGTTATATGAACACCTCAAATAAAGTATTTCACACTCTTATAGAATTTTACAATCTTTTGTCCTGAAGATGGCCATTTTGTATACGAACGGAAGAATCTAAATGTTATGGTATGGCGCTGTCATCGTCATACTTCATCGTAGTTGTTATCCGTCTGTAGATAGAATGTGTTCCGTGCGATACCTTAAACACAATTATCCTTGGCACTGACTAGTGTTTGGTATTGTTTTGGAGTATTGTAACCATACCAGTTTCTACACACGAGACACAAAGGTCATATGTGCTATAACAGAAGATGTTTCACACCATTAAAGAGAAAAAGATTATAATATATTATAATCAAAGGCAACCTGTAAAACTAGGTAGGTTATTTGAGATCTACCTAACTACCGAAAATATGACGGATCAGTTATTTTACTGTTAATAAAAATCGTTAGACGAACACAGAATACATAATTATCAAACGAATCTTGTTTCTATTTATATACAGATATACACTTTGACCATGTTGCATCAAGAATTTATTTAAAATACTTATTTTTTTTTACGAAGTCAAGTAATGTCAAATAAAGCAACATCTATTTTTATTTTTGTGATGACACAATTCATGAGATCATTTATGTGTTACTTTAACTTAACGTTTTGTAGACCTTTCTATTGTATTATGTTATTGTTATGTAACGCCATCTTCTATCATATTTCAGATTTATCATGGTGGTCAGTTTTATTGGTGGTGGAAACTGGACTAACCAGAGACAGCGACTAACTTGTGTCAGTCAATAACACTTTATCAAGTAAGGTGCGATCAATTGTTATTGATAACAAATTACCAGGAATTAGAATTGATGATTGATTTTTTGTGTTTTAACGCCACTTTCAACAATATTTCAGCTATATCATGGCGACAAGTTTTAGTGGTGGAGGAAGCCGAAGTACTCGGAGAGAACAACCGACCATGAGCAAGCAACTGGTAAACTTTATCACTTGAGGCTGCCAGTCGAGTGCACCCTTTTTGCAATTTACAAAGCCAGGCGCGAACCCACGCCGTATTGGTGATAGGCTTGTATGAGTTGTTAGATCCAACGACCTAACTCATTGAGCCACCCGGGATCCAGGAATTAGAATCAAAGTCACAACTTAGAGGTGATAAGTACTGATTGTACAGGTAGTCTTAGATTATATATCATATCATATAATCAAGGCCACGATAATTAAGTAATTAAGACATATAAAGCGCAATATGAATTAGATAAGAAAAGACATCATTTCATTTTGAATTCATCTTAAACACTTTCCTGTTTTTCTTTATCCACAATATTCAGGGGATATAATTACAAGAATTGAACGTTGTGTATCCTGTTGATGCTTAGTATGTATTGTTGATGATGTCAAATGACTTTGTAATGCTTTAATAAAGGTTAGAGAAAACCGAAGAGACGATCAGCAATGGACCATCTAGATATACTGACAACATCAAGTGACAGGACGAAGACAAAAAACACCTTAACCAAAATGAATCAAAGAAAATGAGCAACACGAGTCCCATCAAAAACGTGGGCGTGAATATAGGTGCTCACGAATGGTAAGCAGTTCCTGCTTCTTATAATGTTAATGTTAACATTAATCTTTAATAGTATGACTAACATTTATCTTTAAGAACATGGTAGGCACAGATCAAAATCTGGAAATGGCATGATCAAGTACAGAGGCTACTCACAGAAATAGAAAACGTCAGCTAGACATACCACACGAGTTAGATGCAGATATAGTAGACATACCAACAGCAGGACATAATAATCCAGGTATAAACAATATGTACAATCAAACCTGTATTAAGATGTCACATTTGATACAAAGAAAACGTAGCCTTATAAGACAGGTCACCTGTTAAAAAATGTTCAATTTATTTGAAATTTTCTCTGACAGGAAAAGAAAAAAGTGACCGTTTAATAGAGGTGACCACATGGGCAGTTTGAACTGTATTTGATGATGTATCGAGAACATTACTGTCAATGTTTCTAGTTATCACATTGCATGTCTCGTGTTGCTCAAGCTTTTTGTTTTCTGTGTACCACTTTGTAAATCATTGTTTATCCGGTCGTTCTTTTTCTTTTTTGCTATTGTATTGTCCTTAGATGTACGGCATCTACTTACCCCTTTGGTATTTTTAAGCTTCGTGTACATATCATGTATAATTTTTGTTATTCAATTTATTAGTAAATTTAAAAACAAAATTACTAAATTTAACATTTGACAAGTCAAAATCATAAAAGTCCAAAATGCGATTATATAGTTGAAAATGCACAAGATGACAACATTCCATTCACAAATATTACATTTACAGTCTAACCTGTTCTTGTGGTCACCTCTATAAAGCAGTCACTTGTATTAAAGGGTCACCTTTTTCTTGTCCTGGTATAGAATATTTCATATGAATTTAACCTTTTTTAAGAGGTCACCTGTCTTATAAGGCCACCCTTTTCCTTTATCCCAAAAGTGACCTCTTAATACAGGTTTGACTGTACATTGTACAAATGTCTATGACTTGAATCCTCCCATTTTTTATTATTATTAGGTTGTATCTTGGTTTTTTTTACTTTGCTAATAGATAGTTTTTCAACTTTATACATGTATTTATGTTTCTATTTGTTCAGTTGTGTTCTTACCTCAATCTAGATTACGATTCTGTGTACTGATCCTAAATACTGGTATCATACAAGAGGAACATTACCAAGAGAAAACTACTGATCTCGTACAAGTAAAATGAGTTAGCATAACGTTGTATCGAGCACATTTCGCAACAGCTGGGAAATGCCTACCCCTCCGGAGCACCTAAGTTCATCCCCGTATTTTAGTGGAGTTTCGTGTTGCTCGATCTTTAGTTTTCTGTAGTGTCTTGTAAATCATTGTTTGTCCTTTTTCTTTTGATCATTATATATTGTCTGACCTATTACGGTTGCTGATGACCTCTTTGGTATCTTCAAAGTTTTCATAGGTATGTCATCAACATATAAGATGTGTGCCTTTTTTATTGTTGCTTAATTATCATGATTTGCTTATGTGCAGATATCTAAATATTTGTACAATACTACCTCTGTGCTTGGTTGGCTCGATTGTGGAAGGCCATTGAGTTGTGGAAACATAGTCTGGTTGATCTAACAGAGTGATATTGTCAGTGACTTTGATAATGGAAAACATCTGTCAGTGTGACATCACGTTATTACGTTTAATACGGATAAAAACAATAATGTCCGTTTTGAAGGTCTCAGCATGTATTATTACTAACATAACAGCTGGTCCTATCACGTTAGCTGCGATACTTATAATGATACTATCTATAGCGACCTTCAAAACTACCAATATTATATAATCGCTTCTTGTTTGTAGTTGAAAACCATTATGGTTTATCCATAAACAGAAAAAGAGAATTCCTTATGATTCTAATGTATTTTCAGAACAAGAACTTAAACCCGATGCAACAAATGCAATATTTAAAGTAATATTACACCAATTTAGGGTGAAGAAAATTTTTCTCTGAAAATTCATTTCGAATACGATGGTACCTTTACTAAGCTATTCATGTATGTTTTAAGTCGAAATATGTTTTTTGTTTGTATTACCTTTTAGTGTGTAGTGTTGTTTGTCGAATCAGGATTGACCACGTGGTTGTATATATTTTATCTAAATTACATCAAATGTTTTCACTTTAAACAATTATCAAAAATATTATGATCAGAGTATTTTTATTTTAATCAGTTTATTTTGAAAAATATTTCTATTTGCAATCTTGTGAATTCGGGAGTATGTGATGAAGTTTATTCAGGAAACGTGTCATGCACCCGAAATAAGATGTTTACATTTTTTTACTATATGTCTGATAACAAGAAATATAATGTGGCAAATTCGGAATGCTGCAAACTGTATTAGTGCGAAGTAATATCAGATACAAAGAATGGACCGTCGTGGTAGTGATCGCATGGTAGTTTGATTTACAACTACATGTGTAATCAGTGCCTATCCCCACTAAAGCTGTAAGCTCGAAACCCGTTCATGGCGAGGTGTACTCGACACAACATTGTGTGATAAAGTTTGTCAGTGACTTGCGACAGGTCGGTGGTTTTCTCCTGATACTCCGGATTCCTCCACCAATCAGACTGACCGCCTTGATATAATTGTAATATTGTTGAAAGTGGCGTTGAATACCATAAACCTAACGATGATACAAAGGGTGAATTTCATCATATATTACATTTACTATTTCAGCTCTCACACCTGACCTAGAAGATAATGAGAAAAGATGGCTAATTGTTGGTATATGTCTGCAGAATATTATTTCTCCAACATTACGAACATATACTGAACCTATCATAAAAAATATATACAAGCAATGCGTTGGAACTGACAGGCAATCATATCCACACGAACTCCAGATATATGGTACCACATACAAGAAGTTAAATTATGAAGCTATCAATAATAACAAAACTATACCCAAGCACAAGAAATAAATGTATGACTATAAACTATGAAAACATGCTGATTTCTCAAAGTTATTACTGGCTATACTACAAACATGGCCATCTACACAGCGTTTGACGAGACAGTTGATATATCTGCTCCTCTTGGAATGATCATAAACATAGACACATTACCTCAGAATGTACGGAATATTGCTGCACAGGTAACGTATCATTATATATATACTAAAATGAAAGGCTAATAAATCTCAAGAAGAGTTTGATGATATCAAAAGGGGCAATCAGAATCCATACATCGAAGAAGAACAGACAACACAATTGCCAAAAGAAAAAGTACAAAAGGACAAAAAACGATCTACAAAACATACACATAAAACTAAAGATCGAGGAACAGGAACCCACTAAAAACAGAGGTTAACGCAGGTGCTTCGGAAGGGTAAGCAGTTCCTGCTCTAATAGTGACATCCGTCGTGTTAATCTAGTTACAAACCGGCCGAGAACTCATGAATGAGGAAAGGACCGTTTACAAGAAGTAGAACATATCCGTGGTTATTTGTTGGCAAAACAGGTTCCCAAATTCAAACTGAAAATCGTAAATTACATGACTACTCATCCCCTGACTTGCTAAATGCATTAGGAACAAAGTAGCGTGGGGGGTTAAAGTAGTTGTGTTGCCCAAAGCTATTCTATTATTTACATGATGTCGTCATGTAAATGTTTTCCTCAAGTGTCTTCATCTTCGAGGAAAACTGCTCAGAGAAATCCATTTTTGAAAATAAATCAACGATAATATATATACATGATATATATCGCATATTGAAATACAATATCATATCAAAGACAGAACAGTTCCAAAATGCAGTCGACAACAGAGGTGAAATGTATATTTCTAACAATGTATATATCTAGACATTTGTATCAATTGCAGGTTCGCAATAATATTAGAAATTCCTGGGCCCACTGCAATTGTCAAGAATGGGATTCTCTCCAGTATCAAGAGTCATTCCAGATTATGTTTCAGTTGGTAAGCCACCTTCAGCTTAATACTGCAGATGACACAAGAATAATGAATGACTTGACAAAGTGAGAAACTAACGGTATTACCTAATGAAATATTTCATTACTGTTAAAATTCTTCATTGAAGAAGATATATTGCAAGATAGTGAAATCTGTGACACCCGATGGTAAGAGTAAAATTCAAATAGTATAGGACGAGGTTTGTCCGAGTCGAATACGATTTAAATCTTACCAGAGGGTGTCTCAGATTTAACAATTTTGCACCTTTCACGGTGTTTGACTCTTTTTCTCACCCCTTTCTATCGTGTCAATGTTTGTGTACTTTCCCTTTTTAGTAACTAACGTAAATAAATACAAATTACCTCCCTTTGACCAACGTCAAATAACTTTTTATATAAGTATTTATCACTGTTGTGGTAGCATTTAAGGATACTATCTACCGGTATATTTTTTTTAAATACATTTAGAATACTGGCACGGCTGTTAATCGACAAATCGACAATTTAACTTCAACGATGGAAAATAATTTTGCGGGAAAAAGTGCGTGTAGTTTGTCTTACCCAGGAGCCTTGGTAAGATAACAAAAAAATTTCACCTAAATTAACGGACTACTTTATCCAACAAATAATGCAACAAACGGCTATATTTCAACCAATCACACAAAGCTCATCTCGCTAGCAATGCTTTTGAACATATATACACAACAATAGCAACATGAAGTAACTAAATTCAGGCTGGTATATGTATACAGGGTTCTTAGTTTAAACTAATCCAGAGGTTCACATGAGCCTCTATCGCTCCCTTAATAAAGAAGATGATATTCAGAATCGTAACATATGTTCAGTTCTTGTATCGCAGATACAATTGTTGTGTCATTATTGAAGAAGTCAATATAATAGTTAGAGACTTTAAGCTCTATAATTCAGTATGTTTGTAACAGAAGTATTAAAACATTTTATTTCTCTACATGTATCTTACATGCCACTTTTCCACATGCGTAACTAAAATCTAGACTTAAAGAATTGATACAGTGTCACATCACAAAGAAGAATGGAGAACAAAGATACCAGTATTTTGTTATTGGTAGAGACAACTCTTACCTTGACAAAAGCTATTCCATATAAAGAAAATCTAAAAATAAATATAAACAGGAGGAAAGCATTCAAATATTATATTTTTTGTATCGACAACATATTTGTCCAGTATGGTGGACGGGTGTGTCAACAAAGATTGGTATTTCAACTGGATCAAATTGTGTTCCACGTCACGCTGATTTGATTCTACATGCCTATGAGGTATACGTCCTTCTAAGACTTCTCAAGAATAAAGGTTAAAAAAAAAACCCAGCCCAGACCTTTACTTCCAGCTTCGGCTATATAGATGGTATTCTGTCACTGAACAATGCTTGATTTGGTGATTATTTGCATCTCATCTCTGCTTCATAATGCATTTCAAACCAAACAAATATATATAATAAACAGTATGTTAAATAATTGGCTCTTTCGATTATCACAATAAATTCACCCGTGCCCGACCTACATTCGCTCATTCATAAATTACTGATACAGTCTGGTTACACGTGACATTTATTAATATGAGAAGACGCGACCTTTGAAGAGGACGGAAGTACATAAATATATATATGTATATTTAAAATTAAATGATGTTAAAAATTTAATTTTTATTATATATTCAAAAATATATTTAAAAAAAAAACTGTATCCGAATATTGATAATTTTCAGTATAAGAAATCAAAATCTCACAGAATTACATATATGTGCTGATTTAAGAATTTTTTTTTATTCTCATATGTGAAGATAAACGTGTTTTCTAATGTGTATACATGTAGATGTTTTGAACCAGGAAGAACATTAAATATTTATATTTATTGAAATTATACTGACAATCATATTATTTTATATTCATGCACTTGATGGGATGTTCAAGACTGGTCATTGGTGAATGTTCCCATGATTCAAACCCACAGAACTGCTCAGCGGGTTCCCGGGTGCCCGTATATAAGGGGAGTTCTCTCGATGCGGTTTGTCCTATATTCTATATTTGTCCAACCCTGTTTACAAAAATATCCTATATTTGTCCCATTTTTAGATAAAATAAAATATCCTATTTGTCCTACAAGTCAATATGAGTGTAACCCATGATATTGTCATCACTATGCGTCCGATGTCATCGTCTGTCGTTTTCGTCATCGGTAAGCTTTTACATTTCAATATTCTTCTATGAAACATGATCACTGACTTAAAAAGCCAAAATTGGTAGGAATGCTCTGTAAGTGCTGCTTTATTTTTTTTTATTAGAAATCGGAAATCCATCACGTGATATTTATTATGATAACAGAAATAGCCAACTTGTTATATCTTAAATCTACAATTGGTTTTTCTTACAGTA
>MJUT01042999.1:127214-146803 GCA_002080005.1 Gigantidas platifrons
TATATCAAGTGTGACACTCCGATCATACAACACTAAACTCTTGTATGGATCGTAGCACCCATACTCCTTTCCTGTTTGAATTTTAACTATAAAAGGCTTCGAACTCATCCTGTCCGGAGGAGGGCCTTCCTGTATTCCTACCAGACTTGAATGGAACTGTCGTATTCCTACTATATTTGGACCAAAATCCATGTGAGGCAGAGTATCTATCATTTGAATTTCCACAGTGTAGGATTCTCTTAAAAGCTTACACAAATGTCTATGTCTTTTCCAGTGTTTAGACTGGCAGTCCTTGGAACAGTACGTTGCCTTTTTGCATTTACTACATAATTCTAAACTGTTAGAAGATTCATGGCAACAACAACAGGTTTTAATGATATGTACTAAATTTCTAGGATGTTGAACACCTTTATCGTTATTTCGTCTAACGTTCGTGCTAGTAATGATAGGACGCCGTGAATACTGTTGTGTTTCATCGTCATTGATGGACTGCATAAACATTGTATGTTCTTTTGTTGCTTGTTTATCAAAATTGATCGCGTATACATCCGGTCCTGTATGATCGCGTATAGTATTCCCATCAATTAACACTGATGCAGAGTAGTTGATTCCTACTCGGATTCCACCGCATTTGTTTTCAAAAATATCATTGTTTAATAAATAAGTTGAAGACTTTGATTTTATCATCAAACCCCAGAGCCAGTTTTCAAATATTTTGTTGCTTTTCACTTCATATGAACCTCCATCGAATGAAAGACCAGATAAACCATTGTGACTTATTACATTATCAACAATGACAGATTTCGACCCACCTTTGGAATTCATTCCGAATTCCTCTGCTATCCCTCCACACCAAACACCTTCTTGTCCATTTCCCTCGATAGCATTTCCACTGATATATCCAATACCTCGAGGTCCAATAGCAACACCGTGAAGTTGATTTTCAATTATGAGACAGTTCATGGCTTTGATGGCACCCCCGTTGCGAGCTTCGATTCCCATTTGTCGCATGTGACGTACAGTGCAATTGTTCATCTCAATCAAGGATCCTTCTCCGTCTGACACAACACCACCGCCACCACATCTATCAAGAATGCAAGATTCTAAATACACTATTCCACCGGAAGACGCCGCTATTCCGGAATAACCAGGTTCGCCAGTTCCATAATTTCCCATTGGATGAGACTCTGCTTTCTTGACGGACAGCCTACACTTTGGGGGATTTATGCACCCTGCATCGCCTTTACATTTTGGAAACTCATCGCAACCTTTATTGCCATTTGAAAATTTACAACGATAAAATGTCGCTATCGAATTGAGTTGAATTTGTATTTGATGTCCTTCTGATACAAAGAAAATGTTTTCAAAATGAATATGAATTTGTTCAATGTCAATATCTACTTCTAGTATTTGTTTAGGAGGACGACATACACAAAATGCAATCCCTGTATTTATTTCTACCCCATCTTCGATTCCAATAAGTTGGACACTTTTAGTAGTTAAAACGATCTCCCTACACGTATATCGTCCTTTCCGTAACATAAGAGTTATGAAGGGTCTATCTGTCATTGACATAATTTCGTCCCCAAGATGTTCTGGCTTTTCAACAATTTTATAATTAATCACAGGATAATTTATTTTCATCTTAAATTCCAAAAGACATGTTTTGTCCATATATGTTGCAATGGCGGCTGACGCTAAACCAACTGATTCCATGGTCGACGGTAATGATCCATTATCTATTAAACCCGCAATTGCATAAGCTTTACTACGATAAGCCTTCCAATGATCTGAAGCTAATTTAATACACTTGTTTGCGTCTTCTAAAGCCTTTTCATATTCTCCAATTCTGATATAGAGCTGACTCCTGTTAGATAGAAGTTTGCACATAATGTCACCCTTAGAACATGATCTTATTCCCTCCGTGTAATATTGTAAAGCATCGTGGAATTTACATTTCTGAAATGCTTCATTTCCTTTCGACTTTAATTCTTCTGGTTCCATTGGTACATGTAAAATGTGCTGGTCATCTGTGTCATTTTCATCTGTCATGACATACGAAATGCAGTTCTGGATTATCAACCGGTCTTGTTGTAACAGTGGTATTTTTATTGCTGTCAGTTCTTCATATTCTTTCTCACTCAAATCTAACGTAGTTATAATACGAAGCATTTGTTCTTGGTCTGCAAGGGCCTTATCTTGTCTTTGATGTAGGCTATGAAAAACAGATGTTGTTTGCATAACTTTGATTGTTTCAACATTAAAGAAAAAACTGTTCGTGCGCTTTATCTCATTAGCTAAAGTTAATAAATGACCTTTTAATACAATTGCATTTGTTGCTACTTTGCTCCACATATAGAGTGATCCTCGCTTTATACATTGCTTGTTGCGATCTTTCAATGCATCATATGGTGATGGAGTCGATGCTAAAGCAAAGTTCACCATCCGTATGGCATTTAGAAGTATGATGTGCTTGTCTTCGTTATTAATAGAATCCCTAATGACCTCCTGAACAAGTCTATGCACCGATAATGAGTCCCCACGAGTGGACTGGAACAAAGAAAATCTTGTTAAGATTTCAAGCACCTGTTTCAAACCCACTTCATCCTCTAATGTATCGTTGATATCTTCATCTTCAACAACAGGACAACCAACGTTGATGAGTTCTTTTGGAATATCATCGGGGAATAAAAAGGACGTAATTTTCATGACCGTTTTTGCAGCAGTCCCTAGCCCTTCACTCATTGATTCTTGACATATGTAATCAATATTTAGCTGCCATGTCGTTTTAACAGTAAGTCTGTCTTTACATATTGCTGCAGATTTTGTCGCCGTTTTCAACAATTTAAGCCTTTTCTTTTGGAAACGTTTAATGTAGTCCTCAAATGAACATTTAATACTTTTAATATGGGCAGCTGCTTGTTCCAGTGCTAACGGAAGACCTCCTAACTCTTCAACTAATAATACAATGTTGGCGTGGTCTTCGTCCTTGACAAAATCGGTTCGCGTTTTCATGAAAATAACCCCTTCTATGTCATTTAATACATTCAGACGGATACAGCTCTGCCTTGTAACAAATATTGATTCTTCCACTTGCGTTTCTTCCCGTCTCGTTGTTATGAGGATGTGACCGTGTGTATTGCGTTTCCATGTACCTAACAACAATTCTTTGACATTGTCAGATATATATTCTTCATCTGCGTTGTCAACAACTAGAAGCCATCTTCCTGTCAACTTTGACAACCATTTTAAAGTTCTTTTCAGTGTTTCTTTTGAGGTTTGACCAGTAGTATCCACATCTATAGCTAAGGATGTGATTGAATCCTCCAATGCGTCACTTGACTCTGCAGACATCCAAAAGACTCCACTTGGATAAATTTGTTGAAAACGCCATGCAAATTCAATGGAAAGTGTTGTCTTCCCACAGCCACCTAACCCACATATTGCTTGTGTGTGCTGGACGATGCTATTTTGTTGGAAGCGTTCTATAATAAGTGCTAACTCTTTTTCCCGTCCTACAAAGTATTCATTACGGACTGGGGGGTAAAAGAAAACTTGGCCACTGGGCCTTGAATGCGACGTATAGTGTTGTTTTAAATCATTGATATCACTTTGTATTAAAACTATTTGTTCCGTAGTTTTCTCTTCATTTATTTCTAAAGACTTTACTCTTTCCACTGTCGTCATTTGTTCTGCCGACATTTCTTCAACCTTTTCACTAATTTTTCCTACTTTAAATTTTGTCTCATCTAATTTTTGTACTTCACGTTTCTGCGTGATGTCAATTTTTGCAGTTCGCATTGCTAAAATGTCTATTTCGTCAGTTATTGATTCCATTTTGCTATCAAGATGTTCCTGTCTCGTGTTAATGCTATCAATACGTTCACATGCAATAGTAATTGTTCCCTGTATATCTACTATCGTGTCATGAACATTGCTAAAATTTGAATCAATCTGAGTTTTCATTTTGAAAGAATATTCAGCCAATAGGCTTGTTTGTTTTCTGATTTCCTGGACTACATCTTGTCCAATGGCATATCCTTGCAAGAAGCTAAATCCTACAAAAGAAAATGGAAAACATTTATAAAATAAATGCATTTCACAACCAAATAAAATTTATGTAATAATTGGCTCTTTCGATTATCACAATAAAATTCACCCGTGTCCGACCTACATTCTCACATTCGTAAATTACTGCTGTAGTCCGATCACACGTGGCATTTATTATGATAATAGAGATATCCAACTGGTTATGCTATACCGGTATATCTTAAATCTACAATTGGTTTTTTCTTAATGTATTAGAAAAGAAATAGCAAAGAGCCACCATTGTAAACATAGTTGTATCTTTTATTCGTTGGCACACATTTTCGTGTTTTCTACAAAATGCATTAATCCATGGGCTCTTGAATTTGTGGTTTCAAACACTACAGGCAACAATCAATGGGAAAATTGTATATCGTTGGATTTTTATTTTCGTGGTTTAAGTGGACCACGAAATCACCGAAAATTAGAACTCCCACGATTAATAATGATTTCATAGTATTTTTGCTATGAATCACATATTGAAATGGAATTGTAAAAACCCCAAGAATTATGTGGTGAATCCAAGTGGTAGCGAAAGATAAATGTTATGTTTTTAAAGGACACCCACCTTGGTACTCATATAGATTTAAAGAGTTGATACAGCGTTACATCTTAAAGAAGAATGGAAAAAAAAGGTACCAATATTTTGTTATTGCTAGAGAAATAAAATGTTTTAATAATTATCTTACAAAGATGCTGAAATCTCGAGCTGAAAGTGGTTAACTTTTCTATTGAGTTTTCAATAATAGCACATCAATTGTATCTGTGGTACAAACACTGAACATATGTTACGATAGTGAATATCATCTTCTTTCTTAAGGTAGCGATAGAGGCTCATGTGAACCTCTGGATTAGAATAAAATATGGACACTGTATACACATACCAGCCTTAATTTAGCTGCATCGTATTGCCATTGTTGTGTATAAATGTTCATAAGCATTGCTAGCGAGAGGAACATTGTGTGATAGGTTGAAATATAGCTGTTTGTTGTATAATGTAATGATTTATTTTATATTTTGTTTTTGTGTTTAACGCCACTTTCAGCAATATTTCAGCTATATCAGGGCGACCAGTTTTAGTGGTAGAAGAAGCCGCAATACACGGAGAGAACCATCGACCACGGGCAAGCAACTAGTAAACTGTATCACTTGCGGCTGCGAGTCGAGTGCACCCTTTTTGTAATTTAAAAAGCCAGGCGATAACCCACGCCGTATTGATGATAGGCTTGTATGAGTTCTAGGTAATCCAACTACCTAACTCAATGAACCACCCGGGCCCTGTATAGTGTAATGAGATTATCTTCTTGAATGAAGTTTTAACAGTGATGAAATATTTTATTGTGTAATACCGTTAGTTTCCCACTTTGTCAAGTCAGTCATTATTCTTGTTTCATCTGCAGTATTAAACTGAAGGTGGTTTACCAACTGAAACATAATCTGGAATGACTCTTGATACTGGATAGAATCCCATTCCTGAAAATTGCAGTGGGCCCAAGAATTTCTAACATTAGAGCGAACCTGAAATTGATACAAATGTCGGGATATATACATGTACATTGTCTTTGTTAGAGATATAGATTTCATCTCTGATGTCGACTTAATTTTGGAACTGTTCTGGTGATGAGGATGTTTTGTTTTTAATATGATGCTGGTATTGTAATTCAATTTGTGATATATATCATGTATATATGTTATCGTTGATTTATTTTTCAAAAATGGATTTCTCTGAGCAATTTTCCTCGAAGAGGAAGACACTTGAGGAAAACATTTACATGACGACATCATTTAAGCAACAGAGGAGTTTTGGGCCACAAAACTAGCAAAACCCCCACACTACTTTCTTTACAATGCCCGTAGCAAGCCAGGGGAGTGATTAGTCATGTATATGTGTACTAGGGGTATTTTGATTCTACTTTTTTTATTTTCAGTTTGAATTTGAGAACCTGTTTTGACCACAAATGACCACTTGTAGTAAACACTTCCCGGTTCTTTCCTCATTCATGACTTATCACCATGTTTGTAATTATATTAATACGACGGGTGTCATTAGTAGAGCATGAACTGCCTACCCATTCTTAGCACCTGAGTTTACACCCGGTTTTTGGTAGGGTTCGTGTTTCTCGATATTTAGTTTAATGGGTATGTTTTGTAGATCATTGTTTGTCATTTTGTACTTTTTCTTTTGACTATTGCGTTGTCTGTTCTTCTTCGATATACGGATACTGATTGCACCTTTGTGTATCCTCAAACACTACTTGAGATTTGGTATTGTTTTGTCTTTCATTATATATATATTGTAATAGTGCGCTACCTTTTCTGCAATGTTCCGTACATTCTGAGGGAATTTGTCTATGTTTATAATCATTCCAAGAAGAGCAGATATATCAACCGTCTCGTCAAACGCTGTGTAGATGGCCATGTTTGTAGCCAGGAATAACTTTGAGAAATCAACATGATTTCTTACTTTGTAGTCATAAATTGATTTTTGGTGCTTGGAAATAGCTTTGTTGCTATTGATTGCTTCATAATTCAACATCTTGTTTGTGACACCATATCTCTTGAGTTCACGTGGGTATGATTGCCTGTCGATTCCAACGCATTGCTTGTATATATTAATTATGATAGGTTCTGTATATGTTCGCAATGTCGGAGAAATAATATTCTGCAGACATATACCAACAATCAGCCATCTTTTCTGATTATCTTCTAGGTCAGGTTTGAGAGCTGAAATAGTAAATCGTATATATGATGAAATTCAGTCTTTGTATCATGTTTAGGTTTATGGTGTTTTACGTCACTTTCAACAGTATTTCAGTTATATCGTGGCGGTCTTTTATTCATTGGGACATTGGTGGAGGAAAGATGAGTACCCAGAGAAAACCACCGACCTATCGCAAGTCACTGACAAACTTTATCATATAATGTTGCATCGAGTACATCTCACCATGAATGGGGTTCGAACTCACCACTTTATCGGTAGTAGGCACTACTGGTTGCACAGGTAGTTGTAAATCAACTTACCATACGACCATTACGGTCGCTTCTTTTTATTGGATATTACTCTTCATATATACGTAATTTATATATAAAAATAATTAAAAATTTAAAATAATATTTTTTTCAGCATTCCTAATTTTACCACATGCTATTTCTTGTTATTAGAAATATAATTAAAAATGTAAACATCTTATTTCGGGTGTAAGACAACTTTCTTGAATAAACTTCATCACGTACTCCCAAATTCACAAGCTTAAAAATATAATTATTTTCAAAATATACTGATTAAAATTAAAATACTCTGATCATAATATTTTTAATAATGGTTTAAAGCGAACACTTCTTATCCAATTTAGATAAAATATATTCAACCACGCGGTCAACCCTCATTCGACAAACAATAACACTACACACTAAAGGTAACAAAAACAAACAACAGAATGGTGATAGACAATATAACTTTCCGAAGACTAGAAGAGGGATCCGAGACCCCTTTATAAAAACGTAGATATCTAATTTAGTGCCCACGATGCGTTTCTGGAATGACCTTCTTTGGGTACGCTCACAATCGAAAGATTGGAATGCTAAGTAATTCAAGGAGGGAGCAGAACCTTATTTTTATCTATAATTACATTAAATTTTCATTCCATTCAGAAAGCCTCCTGTGATTGGTCAAAAAGTCGACACACACGTGACTTCGGTATTGAAACTTCATCAATGATTACACAACCGATCAATCACACTCACTTCCGGAAGCTATTTTCGAACCCCATGAAAACTAGTAACTCCATAAAAATAGTTGAAGATGTCGAATATTGAAACAATTAATAATAATTTCCATTGTATTTAATAATAGTAAAATATAATTATGCAAAATGTACTTCGGTCATCGCTTCTACAACTTATAAGACTACAACAGATTAGATTCCATTCTTAAATGTGTGAGCTTTTAATGAGATGTTTTCATGGTAGGATTATGACGTTACATTGATACACAACTAGACTGAAACTCGTACAAAAGGACATAACTCGGGATTTATTTTCATTTAATTGAGATTCATACATCAAGGACTTCAATATTGCATCTGTTGCATCGGGTTGAAGTTATAGTTATAAACATTACACAGGAACACTGCGTATATTGGAGTCATAAAGGAATTATTCTTTGCTGTTTATGGATAAACCATTATCAAACTATATGATAATGTATGAGATACCTTCAAAACGGACTTTAATGGTTTTATCCGTATTACACGTAATAACGTGATAACGTGATGTCAGACTGACCGATATTTTTCAGTATCAAAGTCACTGACAATATCACTCTGTTAGATCAACCAGAGTATGCTTCCACACCTCAATGTCCTTCGACAATTCGAGTTAACCAAGCATACCAGAACAGCACCGAGCTAGTATTGTCCAACTATTTAGATATCTACACATGTTCAAATCTGTATACTCGAGCAACAATAAATGAAAGGCATATATCTTATGCTTTGATGGCAGGCCTAAGAAAATTTTGAAGATACGAAAAGGGTAAATAGAGACCGTAAATTGAAAAAGAACAGGCAATATAATGACCAAAAGAAAAAAGGGAAACAATGATTCTCAAAACACTACACATAAAGCTAATGACTGAACAAATACGAAACCCACTAAATTCGGGGGTGGGGGTGGGGATGGGTGTGTGGTTAAACTCATTTGCGGCGGAAGAGTAAGCAGTTTCCATCTGTTTCAAGGTGTACTCGATATAACATTATGCCATCACATTTTACTTTTGATCAATCGTTTTCTCTTGTTAATATTCTTCTTGTATAATAATAGCAAAATAACGGTACACAGAATCATATTCTAGATTGAGGATAAACTGTCCATTAACAAAGTTAAAAAGACAACCTAACAATATTAAATCCTGGGATGATTTAAGCCGTATATCATGTATATGCAATATTTGTGAATTGTCAGTTATTAAATGGAATATTGCCATTTTGTGCATTTGTAACTTTTTAATGATCGCATTGTGGACTTTAATGATTTTGAATTGTCAAATGTTAAATTGTGTTGTTTTTGTGGTTACAATGTACTAATAAAATTGAATAAGAAAAAATATACATAATATGGACACGAAGATTAAAAATACCAAAGGGGTAGGTAGAAGACGTAAATCTAAGGACAGACAATACAATAACAAAAAGTATACATAATATGGACACGAAGATTAAAAATACCAAAGGGGTAGGTAGAAGCCGTAAATCTAATGACAGACAATATAAAAAGAATAAGGACAAGAGGACAAACAATTATCCACAAAATAGTACTCAGAACTTTGTGATAACCAGCAAACATTGACAATAAAGTTGTCAATGCATCATCAAATACAGTTAAGCCTGCCCATGTGGTCACTTCTATTAAACGGTCACTTTTTTCTTTACCTTTCATAGAAAATTTAATATAAATTGAACTTATTTTAAGAGGTCGACTGTCTTATAAGGCTACGTTTTCTTTGTATCAAAGGTGACATCTAAATACAGGTGTGACTGTACATATTGTTTTTACCTGGATAAGTATGTCCTGCTGTTGGTATGTCTACTATATCTGCCTCTAACTCGTGTGGTATGTCTAGCTGAGGCTTTATATATATCTTGCTACTTGCCATCTTGTCTAATCCTGTGTGTAGCCTCTTTATTCTGTCATGTCGAGATTTTGATCTGTGCCTACCATGTTCTTAAAAATAAATGTTAGTCATACTATTAAAGATTAACATTATAAAAAGCAGGAACCGTTTACCATTCGTGAGCACCTGGATTCACCCCCAATTACGTTGGTGGGGTCGGTGTTTGTCATCTTTATATTATGGTTTTGTTATGGGTTTTTTTGTCTTCGTTATGTGACTTGTGTGCGCGATGTTGTCAGTAGCTCTAGATTGTTCATTCTCGATTGCCCCTTCGGTTTTCTCTAACGGTTATCACAACCTTACAAAGTTATTTAAAAATTGATATCATCTTACTTGATAAAGTTTTATTGACTAACACAAGCCAGTCGTTGTCTCTGGTTAGTCCAGTTTCCACCACCAATAACACTGACCAACATGATAAATCTGAAATATAATAGAAAGTGGCGTTACATAACTATAACCTAATCCAATGAAGTGCGTGAGTGAGTGATTGTTGCTTAGCGCCAATTCGGCAATTTTTCAGCTATATCATGGCAAGAACAAGTAAATTGTCAATGTGAATGCTGATGAGGTCCGATTTGTACAGACCAACACGTTGCGTTGAATTTTAATAGTGTTAGCTCACTAAAACAACAGTCCGCCGATAGACATGTCGCTGCACTCGGACACATTATCGAGCAAACCAGTCTATGTTCTTTCTCCTTAATGCTGCATGCTTAGCGGAGAAGCAATAAATACCAGTCTTATAGTATGTGGTTTTACCCGATCGAGGATTGAACCCACGATCGTCTGCACTCGAGGCAAGCACGCTAACCATTACGCCACCGATGCGGTCCTAATCCAATAGAAAGGTTGACAATAAATAAAAGCAACACATAAATGATCTCATGTAGTGTGTGTCATCATGAAAATAAAAATAGATATTGCTTTATTTCACATTACGTGAGTTCTTCTTGTATTTTAAATAAATTCCCGAAGCAACATGGTCAAAGTGTATATCTGTATATAAATAGAAACATGATTAAGTTGATAATTATGTAGTCTGTGTTTGTCTAACGATGCTTATGTAAAAATGGTACGGTTAAATAACTGACCTGTTGTAGTCTGTGTTCGTCTAGCGATTTTTATTAACAGTTAAGTAACTGAACCGTCATATTTTCGGTGGATAGGTAGATCTCCAATAGACATCTGGTTTGATTTTCAGATTCGCAATGCTTTGGACATAGTGCTACAATAATGTCATATACCTTATCTTGAATAACATATATCAGCATTTTGATAACTTATATTTTGTCAATGGCGTTAAAATGGAAACGTTAGAAAACAAACGTACCTAGCTTTAAAGGACGGTTCTGATATAATATATTATAATCCTTTTCTCTTTAATGGTGTCAAGCATCTCCTGTTATAGCTCCTTTGACCTTCGTGTCTCATATTTAGAAACTGGTATGTTTACAATACTCCAAAACAATACCAAACACTAATCAGTGCCAATGATAATTCTGTCTAAGGTATCGCACGGAAGTCATGCTGTCTACAGACGGACAACGATGACGACGAGGTAGAACGATAACACCACCATCACATAGAATTTTATTCTTTCGTTCGTATGAAAAATGGCTAGAACACAAGGATTTGAAATTTTATCAGAGTGTGAACTACTGTATTTTGGGTTGTTCATATAGCAAACCAGTACTTGTCACATTTTATATATTAGTAAGTAATGGCTTATCCTTTTAAATGAAAATGCTATGTACGGTTGTAATTGCTATGCAGTTGACAAATGTGTGATTTGCAGAACAACAAACACCGTGAATATTGGAAGTAGCGTAGTGTCATTGATTTTCGCAGTCGACGATGGTGATGATTTTTGGTCTCTCATCATTCTTAAAAGAAGAGTTTGAAGGGGTAATCAGAATATTATGATATATACTGCAGAATGACTTTCATTAATTTTTCCAAATACGTGTATACCTGCCAAGCAAACTGGAGACCATTTTCCAACTCGGCCATTTTTCACTAAAGAAAAGCGTTTTTGTTTATTATTCGGTAGTGGGTCAATTTTGTTTCTCATTTTCTATGCTTGAATTTGTTGTTCCTTTTCTTTTGGTCATTGTATTTTATGTACTCATCCGATTTACGATTAAGTATGCCATTGCTTTCGCTAAAGAAAAACGTTTTTCTTTAATTATTATTCGGTAGTGGGTCAAATTTCTTTTCTCATTTTATATGCTTGAATTTGTTGTCCCTTTTCTTTTGGTCATTGTATTGTATGTCCTCAAAGAAATTTCCCATGTTCCGATTACCACTTTAGCATCTTCAAACTTTTCTTAAGTCGTCTAACCTGATATCTGCGAAATAGAGATCAATGCATGACCTTTTCCATATCTACCCGGATATCACCCTGAGACCACCCCCCCCCCCACACACACACACCCAGATCAACCGAGACGCAGTCTGATATTGAAAGATACACATTTATCTATTTTGCAGATGTTGTTTTACTGGAACTTTGAATGTGTCATGACCATATATTGATTTTATACTATTTGGAAGCGCATCCCATTCTTTAATAGCATCAAAGAAGAAAAGATGAAGAGTCCACTCCGTTAATGGTTGGAACTACGAAATTGAATTGACTTGATCTAGTGTTACATCCGTGGTGTTCGTTGACTTTAACAACAATGTATTTTAGATATGCTGGACACTTGCTGTTAGAAGACTAACGATTGCATAAAGCGTACTCAGCTGAAAACTGTGGTGAACTCAGTTGTTTTGTAACGGTAAGAAGTTCCAGTTTTATTAGTAACACCCGTTGTTTTACTGTTAAACAACATGAACATCATCTGATATGGAAATGGTGTTGGACACCAGTTAATGTAGATCAATACAGATAACAAATAAAACATGAAATGCAACTCCTTACAAAAGAAATAGCAATTAAGACAAAATGAACATTATTTTGACGAGGAAATCGTAGAGAACATCACAACACGGAACTTAAAGTGATGACACAAATAGACAAAATGACATTGATACGAACTCCACCAAAGGAACACACAAGCAATATCTGGTCTCAATTATCAAAGCAGTACTAAGAAGAAAATAAAGAGTTTTGTACACATTTCTCATATGGCTCAATGTTAAAGTCCCTCACTGGATATCGTTTGATTGGTCGACACCAAATTCTAGCAGCGCATGGGAAGTCTTCAGCAATGATCATCATAACTATATTTGGTTTAATCTGTCTCAGAAGCTCTTAAGATCTTTAATATATTACACAATCGGAAATTTTAGAGACGATGGTAGCCATATATGCATCTTTAACGCGGGAATACAGCATGCAACATATTTGCATACACCCAGGCCAAATAAATCACTTCAATAACAATAATATATTCAGGAATATTGTTTTCCATTTTGATTAAAATATCTGTTGTTTGATGTTAGATGTTAGATATTTTATTTCGAAATATTTTATTAATAATAATAATAATAATAATAATAATAATAATAATAATAATAATATACATGTAATATATAAGCTATTTACAAATTAATTACTTATTTTTCACATCGTAGTTCAATCCTAAATCGTTCTAATAAAAGAAATGATGATGTCATAGAAATAGAGAACCCAAAATGTGCAATAAATGTTATATGATTGTTTGTGCAATAAATGCCATATTATTTATTCCTTCATACATTTAGGTAGTTGACTCCTGAAAGTTTTCAATGTTTGCATCATTTTTTTTCTGTGGTATTCGAACTGGTTGAAGAAATGGAAGTCGTTCATTCTCAGCTTTTTCAGCCAGCGCACAGTAACGTAATGTTTCATCAATGTTGGTTTTCGCAAATAATGTTGCTAACAGGTAATATGCATTCGGAAACTGCTTATCACAGCTTGGTGCCATCTCAAGATATTGATAGAAAAGTGTTTTCTGGTTCACTTTCCATGTAAAAGTATGCAATACCATAAAGGGCACTGTAGTTAGAACGTTCAAGATCAAAACTTTTTTGAAAGGAATATAATGCTCTCTCTGTTTGACCTGAAGCAACATATCGTGATCCTAAATAGTAATATAACTCACTCAGCACTTTCTTCCTTTCGGATGTTCGTATTTTAGAGGACTTTAACTTGTGAGCAAATATTTCACCAGTTCGGATTGCTAATTCATTTCTTTCATAGTCAGAAAATAATGACTTTTCATGATCTGAAGGTGAAGACATAAGTACGAACATAACTTTTAGATATTCGACCATAAAGTCGTCTGGCTTTAACATTGAATATTGATCAACTAGCTTAGAAGTGTCGTTTGGTATATTATTTCCAAGCAAACTATTCTCGTGCATGTGACCGTATACATAGTTCTCAAATACCGGCTTTAGGTAATGACAGTCACTTTCTATATCCACACTTTTCTTCTTATAAATTTGCTGAAGATTTGACCCAGTCGAATATTCTTCAATAGCTTTCATAAAATTCTGTGCAGTTATAGAATGCTGATACTGCTCAAGCAATCTGCCATCAAGACATTTATTTTCGGGCTTAAACATCCTCCAGGAGTCTTTTGCCTGTCTCATGGTTTCTTCCTGTGGCGTTCGTAGATGTTTCGCCATCGTAATAAATGGTTGATATGTGGGATCACCAGAAAATCTGTTCATCTCCATTTCAATATCACGCATGTTCATCGAGGATTTCAATGACGGCATATCCTTTTCCATGTGTTTATTCTCCGACATTGCGCATGAAATGCAGTTCAAAGTGTCTATGAAAATTAAAATGAATTTAAACTTTAACGATGTATGACACGGACATCATCCTATATGGACATTGGTTTGATGACAGTATGTGTAAATACATACAAAGAACATAAATAAGACACGGACATCATCCTGTGTGGGAATCGTGTTTGACGCCAGTGTGTGTAAATAAATACAAAGAACACAAATAAGACACGAACATTCCTACAAAGCAATCGGAGGAGCGGTAGACGAACCAAGCATAATTTTACTCGGAAATCATAATGGGCATCACAACATGGTACTAAGAACACGAAGACTCATTATTAGACAAAATTGAAGGCTGAAAAGAATTCAAGCTTCTGGATATAATTCCATGACATCATTAGTGTGGAATTCTGGGAAATCCCTTTAAAAGTAAACACAACTTTGTCGACAAATAAAATATATTTGAAAGGAAGCTATTTATTATAAACATCTAAGAGTATCTACATGATATTAAAGCCGTATTTCAGTTTTTATATGATGTTTGCTCATAGTAACCTTTATTGAAGTTGGTTATTTATGGTGCCATTATATGGGTGTGTTCGAGTAGTCCTATTGGTTCTATGAAAGCTGTACTGACCCTCAACACCTCGGCCAATAGAGCTTCAGTCGACACCGTATGACTATCCTTCGCCATAACACAGGTTCATTAATTAACACCATAGTGAATACCCCCAGATTGAACCCCAATTCAAAAATTATAATCTATTTAACACCATAGTGAATACCCCCAGATTGAACCCCAATTCAAACATAATTCACTATCAGTAAGACTTATTTGTTTTAATTCTGTTCATATATATACAATGAAAGATAATTATTCAAAATTAAATCATTCAGATAAAGGTCTAGTTTATCATGCTACTTATTAGGTAAATAAATAATGAAACTTACCTTTTATATAAAAATACATTTGAACAAAAACGGTATCATTGTTTTCGTTTTGTTTTCCCCCTTTCTTTCCTTGGGTGGGGGGAGGGGGGATATTCTGTGGGTGTATATGCACAATCTATGTTCCTTCATATATTTTTAAAAAGGTATTAAATTTTACAATTAATGTCTGGTTGTATACAAAAGGGCAATATAGGTAATTACGACTAACCTGGGGCCTGTTTAACGAAACTATCCTAAGACATGTCTTAAGACAATAATTAGGACCATCTTAGGATATGTCTGAGACAGCACAACGAAGCTGTCTTAAGACCATCCTAGTAAAGATGGTCTTAAGACCATTCTAAGATATTCATTTATTAAAATATCCATATGGAGTGGAGATAATTAGCCCAATAAATTTTATATTAATTATGAGCTTTCAATAAATTTTAAAATAATAAAGAAATTTATATTAAAAGACGATTTGGAGTTAATCACAAGTTTTCGAGTTAAAATATCTCTTCTGTACAATATGCATATTGAAATTATTAAGCTGTCAAACGAGTTATTTACGGGTAGTACACCCTATATTACGAAAGCCCAATGAGCTCATTTTCGTAGCTAAATTTTTTTGTTTTTCGCATTATAACGCGAAACTTTCGCGTTTTAACGCGAAACTTTTGCTTATAAACGCAAATCATTAGCATAAACTCGCAGTTTATCGATTAAATGCGCTCAGAAGTAGAAGAAGCATGAAATAATTTGCTCATTACTATGAAGAAGAATAACGAAAGACTTGTCCAGCTGTACTTTGAACTTGGAATATCGCACGCTGAAATTTTAAGAGGCATTCTCTCTAAGCACCAAAATGAGGTGGAAATAGCATTTTTTTTTTAAAGTACAAATATGTTTAAAAATAAAAGACCATCATATGAAATAACCATAAAACAGATCCTGGGGTTTAAAAATATGTTTTACCATGGATACGCATCATTTTCCTTAGTAACCAGGAATTTCCAAGCATTTTGTGGGGAAAAAAATACTCTTTATTTAATCAGCTTGTTCTTTTTATTTGGGTCAACATGAGAAAAACTTTTTACACATTCAAAACAATTAGAGTATTACTTTTCTGAAAAAAATAAAAGAGATTTCAAATTTGGTTACTTCATCCCTTGAAGGAGGTGTTTTAGGCAGCCAAATTCTCCATCGAGGATTAGTAATGAAATTTTCTCTGATTCCAACAGGCTCTTGTTCAAAAGTTCCATTTTTCTTGGTGAAACTATTCATATATTTCAAACAACAAATTCATAAAATTAATAGTTTAAAAAAATTGGAATGGTTATTTTTGAAATTTTGTAGAATATTGAGTTTTATATCAAGCATATAAATTTTGGTATTTTTGCTTAAAATGTCCCTTTTTTTCACTTTTTTAGTTCAAAAATACATTTTGGAGCTAAATTAACAAAGTGTGGAAAATAAAATTGATTTTAAATATTTACATCTATAAAATGTTTGTTTCAATTCACATATAATTAGTATTTTGTATGATATCGCGTTATAACGCGAAAGTTACGCGTTATAACCCGAAAGTTACGCGTATTAACGCGAAAGTTTCGCGTATTAACGCGAAAGTTTCGCGTTATAACGCGAAAGTTACGCGTTATAACGCGAAAGTTACGCGTATTAACGCGAAAGTTTCGCGTTATAACGCGAAAAAAAAAAAATTAGCTACGAAAATGAGCTCATTGGGCTTTCGTACTATATAGATGAAAACAGGGAGAAAAGTCGTGCAAATCGTGTTCTTTTGTATGATACTTTCACCTTATATAAATGGAGTCGTATTTTGAATGTTACGCATACATCCAAAATGAGCCGAAAACGTAGCCCAAAGTTATCGATGGTGTTTTTTTATTATGTGAAGTAATAATAATTTATTTTACTGTGTGTATTTGATTATTATTATCTTTTTTATATTTATTGAAATGTAGTTGTTACCTTAAGATGGTCCTAATTAAGTCACCTAATTGATTGTCCTAAAGTTAGGATAAAATTTAGGACATATCATAACTTAAGAGGCGGTCGATAAACAGACTTGATTTTAATTTAAGCATATTTTATTCATAATTAAATGAAATGGATTGGATAGCAGGCAATATCCTATATAAATCCTCTCCATACACAAGGTAACAGCAACAATCAACAATGCATGCAGTTAATGATTTACAATACACAATATTTCATACTCAAAGGGAAATAACTCGAGTATACAATAGCAGTCAGAAATCTCATATATTCAGTTATTGATAAGTAATTAACATTGATTAGGTTTTATCGACAATTTGGCTGATATGAGATCTACAATTTTTTTTTAATGCACTTCGTTGGTATCTAAAAGTGTTACAAGTGTAAGATGTTGCAAGATTTATAAACAGACTTAAGACAAATACATGTCCTAAGACCATCCTAAGATATGTCTTAGTCCTAAGACATCTTCATTAAACAGGCCCTTGGTTTTTAATGTTCACTTCGGTCGCTGTTTCGAAGAATCCAACTGTGAAAGTAAATAAAACTTCTGCTATTTTCCATCTTGGAACAAAATAAAAATTACGAAACTTGCTCTACTAGCAAAATGAATGTAAATCTTGGGTATAGCTGACATGTAACTTACACACTTGGGAAAAAAAAAACTAGACACCATCAACGAACGAGACAAAAATAAAATGCTTATTGTATAATGTTAATGTTATGTCTATTATTACTTTCATATATTTACACGTGCGAATATAGGAGTTTATGTTAGAAGATATGCATATTTTGTAGACGAGAAGTTTAAGACTCCCCCATCGAGTTCAGAGCAGCACCAAGTGGCAAAAAAAAGGGGGTGACTCAGTTTGATCTCGTGAGAATTCGAAAGTAGAGGGTGTAAATGATTATAGAAAAAAGGTATTTTCTGATTTAACAATAGACGATCCGATGGAAGCCGATTCCCTGTCGTTTATACAATGTAAGAGTTTAACACATGCCGACGTGGACAATAAACACCTTTATCCCAGTGTAGCCTTACCAAGTTTATTTTACAATTTTAAAATGATACATACCTGTTACCTGTTGTGTACAAAATGTTATTAACAAGGGTTAATGTTCAATGATAAAATATCACATTGATGTGATAATACATTGAAGATACTAAAGGAGTAATCAGAAGCCGTAAATTTAAGTGTATTTTATTTTAAGACATGTTTTATACATTATGTAGATTTTTGTAGTTTTATGTATATGATGACTTTTTATGTATTCTCTAATTAATAGTCTACTCATATTGAAATACTAATTTCACACAGTGGACATTTTATTCTACATATTGTGTCGTTAGTAAATATAACTTTGTATATAATGGACGCAGCCAATATTACCCCGCTAGTGGTTGTCCCCATTGTAAAGGGGAAGATTTCCAAATAACATATATATAGAACAGGCAATACAATGACCAAAAGAAAAGGAACAGATGTCAAACAATGATATATAAAACACTACAGGAAGCTAAAGTGTGAGCACCACGAAACCGTACTACAACAGAGGGTGAATGCAGGTGCTCAAGAATACACAAAAAACTTCTCCTTAAAAAGGATGTATGTGTTCCGATCAAGTGTTTTATATAATGATTGAAGTATAAATTTAATGTATTACCCAAACTATTATCTATATTTATTTTATATTGTAATATGTACATAATTATATTTTAGACGCACTGCAGGATGTACGCCCCGTGTAAAGGGGATGCACATATTATATAACAAAGGAGATATATATATATATGTTATTTTTGAAATGGGTGGACACCCTATTACACATTGACATGTAGTGGATGTCTGTCTTTATCCGTCGTCATGTCAGCTGTCTAGCCAGCATAATGGAGAAGTATAGCCACAAGGTGTTTCAGCGAGGGATTTGGAGTCGCTCAATGGTGTTCTTTGGGCGAAGTTCCGGAAACTAGCGGGCTCTACAACAGAAACGGTGACGTTTTTTGATAATTTTGGAAGTCCTTTTAGCAACATGAAATTCTGATTATTTTGGCACTTTTGACAATACTAGTACGAACTAACAAGAACTTTAACGTCACTGACAACCCAGGCAGACCTCTCTTGGACGGACGGATGGTAACGTTACTCTA
>MJUT01042999.1:155330-178838 GCA_002080005.1 Gigantidas platifrons
TCATATATTCAGTTATTGATAAGTAATTAACATTGATTAGGTTTTATCGACAATTTGGCTGATATGAGATCTACAAATTTTTGTTAATGCACTTCGTTGGTATCTAAAAGTGTTACAAGTGTAAGATGTTGCAAGATTTATAAACAGACTTAAGACAAAGACATGTCCTAAGACCATCCTACGATATGTCTTAGTCCTAAGACATCTTCGTTAAACAGGCCCCTGGATTTTAATGTTCACTTCGGTCGCTGTTTCGAAGAATCCAATTGTGAAAGTAAATAAAGCTTTTGCTATTTTCCATTTTGGAACCAAATAAAAATTACGAAACCTGCTCTACTAGCAAATTGAATGTAAATCTTGGGTGTAGCTGACATGTAAATTACACCCTTGGAAAAAAAAAAAAAAAAAAAAAANAAAAAAACTAGACACCATCAACGAACGAGACAAAAATAAAATGCTTATTGTATAATGTTAATGTTATGTCTATTATTACTTTCATATATTTACACGTGCGAATATAGGGGTTTATGTTAGAAGATATGCATATTTTGTAGACGAGAAGTTTAAGGCTCCCCCAACGAGTTCAGAGCAGCACCAAGTGGCAAAAAAAAGGGGGTGACTCAGTTTGATCTCATGAGGATTCGAAAGTAGAGGATGTAAATGATTATAGAAAAAAGGTATTTTCTGATTTAACAATAGACGATCCGATGGAAGCCGATTCCCTGTCGTTTATAAGAGTTTATCACATGCCGAAGTGGACAATAAACACCTTTATCCCAGTGTAGCCTTACCAAGTTTATTTAACAATTTTAAAATGATACATACATGTTACCTGTTGTGTACAAAATGTTATTAACAAGGGTTATGTACATAATTATATTTTAGACGCACTGCCGGATGTACGCCCCATGTAAAGGGGATGAACATATTATATAACAAAGGAGATATATATATATGTTATTTTTGAAATGGATGGACACCCTATTACACATTGACATGTAGTGGATGTCTGTCTTTATCCGTCGTCATGTCAGCTGTGTATCCAGCATAATGGAGAAGTATAGGCACAAGCTGTTTCGGCGAGGGATCTGGAGTCGCTCAAGGGGGTTCGTTGGGTGAAGTTCCGGAAACTAGCGGGCTCCACAACAGAAAGGGGACGTTTTTGATCATTTTGGAAGTGCTTTTAGCAACATGAAATTTTGATTATTTTTGCCCTTTTTGACAATACTAGTACGAACTAACAAGAACTTTAACGTCACTGACAACCCAGGCAGACCTCTCGTGGACGGACGGATGGCAACGTTACTTTATACCCTTCGAAAAATTTTAATGTCGAAAGAGATAACAAAATACATGTATGATAGAGGTTACTGTCTGACTTTTATTCATCATGAATTATTCATTGTTTTTAACTTGTATAAGTTTATGAAAAGTCATCAATAATAATACCAAGTCGACTTGCACATGTCTGTGTATATGCATAAGTTGGACAGTCGTTCACCGCCCGTTCTCGACCTTCAGTAGGATTTCAAGTTCATCGCACTGAAAGTTCTCTTGCTTGTTGCCGATGACATCGCAATTGTCAGCAAGATACTGATAATGCTGTATATGTCACGGTTTGTTGCATGTAGAGTATCTCTCTGGCTTATCGTCTACAAGAGCCCACATGATTTTCCAACGCTCAACCCCATCCACAAAATCTACTTTCCTTGGTAAATCTCTCTGATAGACATTGAACAATCTATCAGCTATTTCAGGTGTTAGGTTTATAAGATGCCAAAAAATCCTCATCGTTGCTTAGTACTCGCTTTGATATCTTTTCCACTAAATGATACAAGAAGACAAGGTACAGGGATAGTTACCAATAGTCAGATGGGTTGTCTACAGGATAATTCGCTCTGTACATTTACATTATATATACATTATAGATTTAATCATGTAACATATCTACATGCGTCTTCCAGTAGGAACGTGGAGTATTGATTTATTAAAACAATGTCAAATTTATGTATAGGCCTAATGTAGCTACGTCACTGCATGTTTTAGTCTCTATTTCAATATTGGTATATTTCTTCCAAAGAATACTATCTTTTTCTTCTTCGCATCTGAATTTTAACCCCATATATTCCCAAGCCATTCCCAAGTCACTACACATTCCATGGTCGTCATTATGATCTGGATTACCGTTATGAAATATCCATATCTCAATAAGGGTAATAACAAAATTACCGAACTCCGAACAATCTTTCAAAGGGAAAGTAAAAACTCATAAGTATATAAACAGACAAAATCAGTCAACAATCGGAAAATTGTGAAAACCGTAATGACCCTGATTTGGTACAGGTATTTCCAAAGAAATAGTGGGTTGAATCAGATTTTAAGGCGCCAAACCTCCTGCTTTCAACTGGCAGTGGATCTTTTACCTTTTCGTAGATTTTTTATTTCCACTATCACTGCCAAGACTAACTAGACTTGAGTAATACGGCAGTTGTCTTATAAGAAGCATGAACTGCTTACCCTTCGTGGACTCATGGGTTCACACCAGGTTTTTGTTGAGGTTCATGTTGCTCATCTTTTTAGATTTCTGATTTGTGTTGTGTTTTTGGTTTTGCTTGTCTTCGTTGGGTGTCTTATGCACCCACTGTTGCTAGTGTCTCTGGATTGTCCATTCTGTATTGCCCGTTCGGTTTTCTCTAACGTTTATTTTTAAACGAAGATGTATCTCTCCAGAACATAGATATCCAATGTAAGTCTGGTATTTGTTTTGTTGTCGTTTCCTGTTTTTATTCTTG
The DNA here is from genome assembly GCA_002080005.1 of Gigantidas platifrons. NCBI lineage: Eukaryota > Metazoa > Mollusca > Bivalvia > Mytilida > Modiolidae > Gigantidas > Gigantidas platifrons. The sequence continues at coordinate 158,123 of MJUT01042999.1, forward strand.
ATAGTTATTTTTGAACCAACACTGGCGAAATTGGGAGCAAACATGCGCTAATAAGATAATTCAATTTAATGTTGGTTAACATAGATCTTTTTTAATACTGAATATCCATCATTAAAATACCAAAGCGAGGCCAAAGAATGAATCTGATCTAACATAATAACATGTGATTTCAGGGATTAATGATCTCTGACAGGATGGTCATACAAAATCATATGTACCATATGGACATATTGACCATTGGAATGTGGCGTCATGTAAATTTTACGGTACAGTTTTGTTGCTAACAAGAAAACTCCTAAACCAAGGGTCCCCATTGGTTATTTTTAAACTCATCACTTTGAAAGTTTTACGGTCGCCACCATTACTTGGTTAACTGCTATGAAGCTTCTGTATAACAAAGGATCATCGATATGTTGTCACAGTCCCGTCCTTTCATCATTCGTGACTTATCACAAGGTTTCTAAAAAGAGTAACTAGTGGAGTAAGATCAGCCTACCCTTCCGAAACATGGGGTAACGATATGTTTTGTGGGGTTCGTGTTGCTCAATTATTATATTTAGTTTTCTATGTAGTGTTTTGTAGATCTGTGTTTGTCCTTTTGTTTTTTTCTTTTCGGTCATTGCATTGTCTGTCCTTCGATTTATGTATGGCCTCTGATTACCTTATTGTCAACATCACATGTTTTTGATCAAATTGAACTTTCTAGTCATTATAAAATTAAAAAAATAAAACACCCAAAATCCTTTGTAGATGGAAAAGTGGGGAAAAAGAAACACTTTAAAATGTAGATCCTTACGGGTCTCGACCTCGTTAATTATTCTTACGAATCTACAGTTGTTCCATAACGTATGGTCATGTATTGATTTAATTGATTAAGGAAATTATGATTGATTAAGAAGTAGTCTGGCGAAAATCAACGACCCACTTTCTAAAGCATTCTCACGTGATGTTACTGATTGTATCTTTTAATATAAATATTTAAAAATAGATATCAGCTAATAAATGTTCGCTTGATTAGATAAATGCTTCAAAGAGGTCAATTTATAGAACGCTTTTATCAAAGTTTGTGTTCATAACTTGACAACTGTAATCTTGTCGTTTAGGCAAATGTTCAAAATATAAAAGTTAATTCAATGCACAATCTGAGTTGTAAACAAAAAAAATCGAAGTTTCCACATTTTAATTATTGTGGAACGGTATTATAGGTGGGAGAAAGGTATTTCAACTTTTAATATTTTTTCTTTTATATCCGACATTACTTTTTTAAATTATTATTTATAAGACGTCGGGAGTAGGGTTAACTATCAAATAAGTATTATTCAAGGGTGGGTTTATAGGTTTATGGTGTCTAGCGACACTTTTGACAATATTTCAGTTATACCGTGGTGGTCTGTTTTATTGGTGGAGAAAACTACCGACCTGTCGCAAGTCACTGACAAACTTTATCACATAATGTTGTATTGAGTACACCTCAAATTGAACGAGATTCGAACTCACAACTTTAGTGGTGATAGGCACTTATTGCACAGGTGGTTGTAAATCCATATACCATACGATCATGACCACGAAGACCTCAACTATTATTCAAACAACAAGATAGTATTTATCTCTCTAAGTCATCTGAACATCTTACTTTTTGATCACTCGGTTTTTTAGTGGTCCAGTGAATAAGTTCTAGATCATACCGGTAAGGTAGGATCACAGGGTCTATAAAATTATCACAGAGTTAGTGAAAATCTGGACATTTGCACATAGAGTAACAGTTATTTTTTAACCATCTAATTTGAATAGGTTTTGCTTTGTTTGATTGAGGCATATTTTTGGCTGGGGCAGCTTCTTCAACTTACTGTATGTTGAAGTAGCTTTGTGGCGATCTTTATGCCCCACCTTCGCTCTTTTTATTAAGTGGATTTAGTGTAGTCGTTTTTTATGTTATGAATGTACCAATTCAGTATTTTGCATTGTTTATCTAGTTACTTTTATATATGTTTTTTAGTACTTTTATAGTTGTTTTTTTTTATTAAAAACGTTTGGCATTTTACAATCAATGCCCTTAACGACAATAATGCTTGTTATTATTTGCAGAACGAACAGAGCAAAACTTTGCCTCTATTTATGTGGTTTCAGGAGGGTGCTCATTTAAGGGGTCATAACACAAGTTAATATTTTAACAGTTAATGTACATTCAATTAAAACAAAATAATTTTACAAACTTTACAAGAGAACGGAGTATAATACTTTGAAATAATAGTCATGTAATAATAACGTTATCTCGCCATCGTGTGAATTTGAGCACTAATAAAGGCGGTAAAGACATTCCAGTGTTATTTAGTCATGTACCTAATTCGTGTAGAGTGACAGTAAGAAACGGCAATAGTATTAAGCGCGAACTTCACAGAGCACATTATGGAAAACGATTATAACGACGCTTTTTCAGACAAATTGACAGTTGTTTTGTACTTTTTGACATTGCATGATAAAACACTATGCGTACATTTTCGGTAAATATAAAATTAATTTGCACTCACTGCAAAACACGCAAGAAAACTCGCCAAAGGGTCGGTTTCTACTAGTTTCTAAAGCTCATACAAATATATTCTATAATTTCCGACATGCACGTACGTATATTGTATATTTATGCTTCAATATGAATATTTTTGTATATGTTGTAGATGTGCTAATATACCATGCTTATTGTATAGGGTTGATAGTATTGAGTGAGTTATTGTTGTTTAACGCCAAATGCGCACCATGTTCAGCAACATCATGGCGAGAACAAGTTGCATTCGATGAGAAGATGTTTATTCCCGCTTGGTACTAAACCAACACGTATAGTTGGATTTTTATAGTGCTGCCTTTCTGAAACAACAGTCCGCAGATAGACATGTCGCCCCACATTATCCTGATTCCCAGCCAAATAGTATTTGCCCTTAATGCTGCATGCTTAGCGGAGTAGTAACAAATACCAATGTAGTAGTCTTCGGCTTGACTCTACCGCAACTCGAATCCATGATCTACCACACGACCACGACGGCCCCTCGATTCTTTAAAAACCCTTGCTTTAATCGCAGTGCTCATAATATGGTGAGTTTGTAACACTATTTAGAAATTGTTGAACGTGTGCTCGTTCTGAATTGTGCATTAAATATTTTCGCTGAATGTTAATCACTTAACAATCGATCCAGTTTCTACCATACTACAATCTTCCATAGTCTCTTCGGAATTGTTTCAGATAGCAAATAATGTAAGATGGTCAATATTTATGATCGGATAAACCTACATCTGTGCATTATAGATGTAAATGTGTCAGACACAGAACCCTCTCGGCTACATACAATATACATGTCCGTCATTGTATTGTCTGTCCTTCTTCTGAAAAACTTTGTGGTATATACACACTTTTCTTCGCAAGTATTGACTTTACTTTACCGTGATGTATTTTTATCAAAGGAGGGTCAACAAGAAATATATTTGTAGTTTTGATGTAAGGTCAGACTAAATTAGGATAATGATGGATGTCCCGTTATTATATAAACTATATACTATAGAGAAAACGTAGATCTCAAATTTAGTGCGCACAACGCGTTTCTGGAACAGTCTTCATCGGGTGCGCTCAAAATCAAAATTTAAAAGTGTTTGGGGCCAGTAAAACTACAGGGCCTAAACAGGTTAGCCACAATCGGCTAAGGTCACCTATGCCTGAGGGAGGAGATCCTTAGTTTTGATAATATTTACATTATTTAGAAACAGTAAATTGCAGTACAAATATATCTAATAAACCATGACAATGCCGAAACACTGACTACTGGGCGGATGATAACATGGGGTATTAATAGTCCACCAGTGGAGGTATCGACCCAATGACAGTAATAAAAACGTAGATATCTAATTTAGTGCGCACACTGCATTTCTTTCATTTTGTATCAAAGTTTTTATTATTGAATGTATATATGGTTGCCAATAATCAGTTGATCATATTCATAATATATTCATCAACGATGAGACATACCTCAACTATTCCAATAGTGTTTTTTCTTCTCTGAAATAAACATGACCGAAGACGTGTCTATTATGAAATGGTCGCTAAACAGTAAGCATGATATAACATTATACTTTAAAGTTGGTATGTTGTTTTAGACATCTTTGGGCGTAAATAGGAGACTTTGGCTTTAAGAAAGAATTTATTTTCGGTACAGGTCTAAATACTTACAATTGTATTGGGTAGTAATACACATGCGTATTTTTATTCGTATTACTCCGAACATCTACTAGACCTTGTAGTCTATACGACGGGGACTTTGTCATTCCAGGGCTTATATCTAATTGTATTCAGTAAAATCTAATTGCCAGGTCCTTTAAAACAACATTTTAATAATACAATAAACAAAACAAATAATCGTAGCAAACAGATATAACCATCGTCGGTAACCCACGGCTGATCACGCTCCAAACCTCTCCACGCATTATCGGTAACCCACGGCTGATCACGCTCCGAATCTCTCCACGCATTATCGGTAACCTACGTTGATCACGCTCCGAACCTCTCCACGCATTATCGGTAACCCACAGCTGATCACGCTCCGAATCTCTCCACGCATTATCGGTAACCTACGGTTGATCACACTCCGAACCTCTCCACGCATTATATGTAACCCACGGCTCATCACGCTCCGAACCTCTCCACGCATTATCGGTAACCCACGGCTGATCACGCTCCGAACCTCTCCACGCATTATCGGTAACCTACGGTTGATCACGCTCCGAACCTCTCCACGCATTATCTGTAACCCACGGCTCATCACGCTCCGAACCTCTCCACGCATTATCGGTAACCCACGGCTGATCACGCTCCGAACCTCTCCACGCATTATCGGTAACCCACGGCTGATCACGCTCCGAAACTCTCCACGCATTATCGGTAACCCATGGCTGATCAAGTTGTGATACTCTCCGATCTCATCATCAGTAACCCATGGCTGGTTAGGCTCTGATATTCTCCACTCATCGTCAGTACAACATGGATGATACACCACCGTTACTCTTCATTTATCGTCGATAACCTTTTGCTGATCATGCTTCGATACTCACCATTCATTATCGTTTACCTAAGGTTAATCGCGCTCAGATTCTCTCCGCTCGTCGTCGGCAACCCACGACTGATCACGCTCTCCGCCGATCGTAGGTAATCCACGGCTGATTACACTCGGATACTTTCCGCCTAACATTTCTAACCCACGACGGATCACGCTCCGTTACTCCTCACTCATGGTAGGTAACCCACTGTTGATCACACTCTGATACTCACCGCTTATCATCGGTTATCTAAGGTTAATCGCGTTCGGATACTCTCCACTCATAGTCGGTAGCCCACTGCTGATCACGCTCTGATACTCACGGCTCACTGTCGCTCATCCATGGCTGATCATCGTGATAATCGTGTGTTACCGACGATTAAATCAGATACATAAGATATATGTATATATGTGCAGGATTTAGATGTTTTTAAGATTGTGTTAACATATTGTTATATTTGGCTAATATACTGTTTTTGTATTTTGTAGATTGTATCATATGCCTCAATTTGAACTGAATTCTGAAGACTTCCATTGTTACGCGAAAGTACAGCTGTTCATCCAAATTATTTACCGATTCACATGAAAGCTTAATGTTTTTTATATATTTGTTTATTAAATGTTGGTCGACTAGTTCGCTATCCCGAAAGTATTGTCATGTTCGCTATTTAGATTGTGTAGGAAATTGATAGTTTATGTTCGAGTCAACGTGTGATAAGAAATAGAAAAATAAAATGATATTTTAACTGTACACAGGTGATTAATTTAAAAGCACATTGCAATATTTTGAGAAGGTGATAATTGTCGCCTATCGTGTTGGAATCTGACCTAAAATAGATGTAATTTGTTGTAAATGGAAATAATCATTATACAAAAGGGAAGGAGAATTTCCATGCGTCAGTCTTTTTTTTTACGTGTTGGGAGTTAGTTAAGCAACGCAGCAAGTCAAATGGATAAAAATCAGTAATTTTCTGTAGAATATTACATGTGTTATACGAACTGTTTAATTATTTAAGAAGAACAACACAAATAATTATATTAATAAACTTAGAGTTATTCAGATACAAAAGACTGTTTGTTTACCTGTTAATCTGGACATCCCCAAGGGCGAATCTTCTTGACAAGATTTCTCTATTACATTAGTTTACTTGTTAACAACAACTTCCCTGGGGCTAATACATCTAGTCCGTTCAGTATAACAAGCTTAACATTGACTTTTAATAAGTTTATATATATATATATATATATTGTGAAAAGAAACTGGATTTCTATGGTGAAGATTCAAAATATGAAAAGGTAAAACATGGTTTATTTAATATTGATTCAATTTGAATTTTGTAAAATTGATTGAAATTGGCAAAAGAAAAAACGTATATATATATATATATGTGTGTGTGTGATCATGATATTGCAAACTGTCTGTATCTGCCGTAATGTTAACGCTGGTCAATAGCACCAGTTTGAAGCGTTTAAAATAATTATGTACGATTTCTAATGTCTACTATCAGGTCATGTGGTATATCAAATATGGTCATGAAGTTATTGTTATATTTAGTATGTTAAGAATATAAAGTAAAATAATATGGAAACGTTTTCAGATATGAGAACATAGTACGCGGCTATCAACTTCCGTTTAATGTCAAAATGGAAGAAATAAATAAGAAGGAATTTAAAGATAACATTTACAATCATAAATTATCAATTACACAGTGAGTGAGTGAATGTTGATTGACGCCAAAATGAGGAATAGTTTAGGCATATCATGGCGAGAATATGCTACTTTCTGATCAGATTATCATGGTGTCTTCTTTTAACTAGACCAAAACGTTGATTAGAATTTTAATAGTTACCCACTAAAACAACAGAAGGTACACATATAAACAAGTCACGGGCTCCTTTGGCACACATTATCCGGGCAGTATTTCCGTCTTTGTTCTTTTGCATTAAGGATGTTGCGCGCTTATTAGGGAAGCACCATATACCTATTTTATAGGTTTTTGTTTGAACAGCTCTTGAATCAAACCCACGATATTATGTACTATGGTGTAGTATGATAACATTACAGTACGCGAGTGAGTGCATAATGTTTAATGTTCTGCTATGTCTTGGCGAGACGAATTTACATTCGATTAGATGATAATGCTGTCCGCTTTGTACTAGACTAACACACTTAGTTGGAAAATGCTACCTCATCAGATTGACATGTCGCTCCACCCAAACACTGACCTGATGCCAAGAAAACCAGTATTTGTTCTTACATTTTTTTTTACTGTGTGCTTAGCAGAGAAGCAGCAAATACCAATTTCGCAGTCTTTGGTTGGACACGATCGGGGCTCGAACCCACGATCTACCGCACTCGATGTATGATAACATTACACTGTGAGGCAGTTTACAAATATCTATAATATAAATAAGTGGTTTCCATTTCCTAGAAAAAAAAGTTACTCATCCCACCATGACACAAGATTATTGTATAATAAACTCCGCAGCCTGCTCGTGGTAGGATAACATACATGTTAATGAGACTAACAGGAACAAGATAAAAACCTTAATTTTGGAATTAAGTGAATATTTATGTGATATAATTGAAGGATTTTTACAAAAGTAGAGGATTATTGTCATGCTGACATCTTTATTGCTCACACTTTGTTTGTTTGATGGTGTTTAACGCCCTTTTCAGCAATATTTCAGTTATATCATTGTCGTCAGTTTTATTGGTGGAGGAAACCGGAGGACCCGGGGAAAACCACTGACTTTCCGCAAGTCACTGACAAACTTTATCACATAATGTTGTACACCTCGCCATGAGCGGAATTCGAACACACAACTTTAATGGTGATAGGCACCGATTGCATAGATAGTTGTAAATCCAACTAGCATACGATCACGGCCACGACGCCCCCCCCCCCCTTTTATTTTGCTCACATTACAATGTGTTATTTTGTTTTTACTAAATGCATAATACACATAGATGATCGACCACTTTCCTGGCTTATTAAAAATAAAATGTGACGAGATTATGCTAGTTTTATAGAGTCCAAATCTCCCCTCTTAATGAAACGATTCGGTCGTGCAAGTATTATCCACATATGAGCATAAAATTTTATAATTTTGACATTTATAATTTTAATATTTAGATCTTTCTGATGTGAAATATTCACACATACATTGTTTTTTTAAGTATAACCAGTTTAGGTCAAAATTTATGTCAATCTCGTTATTAGTGATAAAATAACAGTACATATATCTTTAAATACATAAAACAGGAAACTAACCACTAGAAATTATCTTTTTGTTTTACCTCTGTACCGGAAGTTATGATATAGTGTGATAACAATTACATAGATTGTTTATTACAATTTTACTGTTAAAAATGACCGATCTTATATTGTCAAAACGTTACTATTCACAGTAAGTAAACTTATATATTTATACATGCTTAGGGAAATTGATTTGGCACGATCACATGTATCAGTTTTGTAAAAAAAAAAAAAATAATAATAATAATAATAATAATATTAATAATAATAATAAACAAAAACAAAAATAAAAACAAACAAAAACAAAACAAAACGCTTTAGCTTAAAGATGCTCAAAGATTTTAACCAGATAAACAAATGATTTTACTAAGTCACTTTTGCTTTTTAAGTAATTTTTGATCATGCAAAATTAAGATAAATAGCATGAAACATAATAATTATACGTGATCAACTTGATGTAAGATTTTACCGGAAGATAGTCATTTGATATTGTTGGACACTGACCTAGACAATCTTCACTGTACCCCTGTACCCTACCTTTTTTTATAGTAATTTGTATTACCTGCACTACTTTTTGCATGATTTTTCCCCCGGGAGGATTGTCCCTCTTTCAGAATTGCAACCCCTTAACTGATGTTTAAAAATTGCCATAAAATATTTCTTGAATTTATTATTAAAGAATATTTGATGCATTGTATCATTATTATTATTTTTTGCAACCCTTCATCCTGCAATCAGGGCCCGGGTGGCTCAGTGAGTTAGGTATTTGGATTACCTAGCGACTCCTACAGTCCTACAAGCCTATCACCAATACGGCGTGGGTTCGCGCCCGGCTTTGTAAATTACAAAAAGGGTGCACTCGACTCGCAACCGCAAGTGATAAAGTTTACCAAGTTGCTTTCCCATGGTCGTTGGTTCTCTCAGGGTAACCCGGCTTCTGCCATCACTAAAACTGGTCGCCATGATATAGCTGAAATATTGCTGAAAGTGGGGCTAAAAAATAAATCAATCAATCAATCAATCAATCATCTTGCAATCGGTCAGTTTATGAGAATGATAAACAAGTGCGAGATACATGATCATGTTAGCCTCTTGTCACTAAACATGGTAACAACTATTTATTATAATTATATCATCTCCTGTCTATCAAAGTGTTTTTTGTTTAAAATTAATAATTCTACTTGTAAACAACTATTTTGACATCTTTTCTGACAGTTAATTGTCAAATATAGACAATACTAATTAATGATAATATATTCTACATTTGTTGTTAACCGATATACGCTCAAAATAAAGTCGAGTTTCCTCTGAAGTTATGTAAGGGAAAAGTATGCACCAGAATGAAACTAATCTAGATTTATTTAACAACGTGATTTATCTTTATTTTATTTACTCAGTATGTATTGACTAGGAATTAAATAATTTTGTTTTGAAGATTGATTGGTTTAGGTTTATGGTGTTTAACGCCACTTTCAATAAATTTTCAGTTATATGGGGGCGGTCAGTTTTATTTGTGGAGGAAACCGGAGGATCCGGAGAAAACCACCGATCTGTGGCAAGTCACTGACAAACTTTATCACATAATGTTGTACAACTCGCCCTGGTCGGGATTCGAACTCACAACAGCAGTGGTGATAGGCACCGATTGCATATGTAGTTGTAAATCCAACTACGACACGATCACTGCCACGACAGCCCTTGTTTTTAAGCAGCTCGCCCTTGTTTTGTTGTTTTCCACCATTTATAGATCCATTTAAATCATGTTTATATAGTTGCCATTGAGATGAGAATGACAAGGCTTTTCTGTTAGTAGAGTATGACATGTATATATGTCTGACCTTATCGATTATAATGTACTACCTGTTATTTTAATGTTGTTTAAATCATCTCGATTGTGTAAGGGTTAGCATGCTCGTCTCGAGTGCAGTGGATCGTGAGTTCGACCTCCAGTCGGGTCAAACCAAAGACTATAAATCTGGTATTTGTTGCTTCTTGACTAATCACGCAGCATAAAGGATAAATGAACAGACTGGTTTGCTTGTGTTAAGGTTATGGTGTTTAACGCCACTTTCAACAATATTTCAGTTATATCGTGGTTTGCACGGAGTCAGGATAATATGTCCCTATGGTTTCAGTGAGCACTATAAAAATCCAACTCAACATATTGATTTAGTATAGTATTAACATAAAAAAACTAACGTCTTCTCGTCATGGTATGGCTGAACAATTGTTCACTTCGGGTTAAGCAACAATCACTCACTCATTCTAATGTTGTTGTTTTTTTAGACACAGTTTGGCGAACATTGCAGATGCATGGAAGGGATATACAGCTGGTGGAAGACGAGGGTCTACTCTATTATCACTGCGCATGTCCGCTGGAAATGCCCTTGACTGTGCTGCTAGACATGAGTCATTAGAATGGTGAGTCATCTTTATATTCTATCTCTATTTTGCTTTATTAGGGACCCATCTGGGTTATGGTGTTTTATGAGGAAACTGGAGAATCCAGAGAAATCTGCCGACCTGTAGTAAGTCACTGACAAACTTTATTACATAATGTTGTATCGAGTACACCTCGCCATCAGCGGGTTCGAACTCACAACTTTTGTAGTGATAGGCACTGATTGCATAGCTAGTAGTAAATCCAATTACCATACGATCACGACTACGACGCCCCCGGCATCCGTCTCTCTGGTAGGTCATGTTACATATAATTCACAAATAATTTACAGGTTATGTACTGAATTGTCCTACTAAAGAATTAAGAAATTACAAATAATATGTCTTGTTGATAAAAATAAAAGTGGCGTTAGAATTTGCCAATTGGCGAAGAAAAGTGGCGTTAGAATTTGCCAATTGGCGAAGCCATGATAGTCAAGGAGGAAACAGAAGATAACATTAACAAAAAGTAAGTCGGCGAATGTTTGCCTTGCAATGGTCCACCATGGGTCACTCGAAACAACTTGTAAATTAGGACCGTGGCAAGTAGCCTTTGCGTGCAGGAAAGTTACATTCTCTTAGCACGATGTACTCATTCACGTCTCGTCCTGGGGGCGAATTGTGTTATTTATTTATCCCACCAAACTAGCGAACGTCCCTTAAACGGAGATTGCACACCGCAGCAGATCTAAACTATGTCCTAGTTGTACACATTGTGTTCCACTTGGGTGGGACCACTCACTACAAGAATAACAACTATCATAGGATTTGAAATTTGGATGTTCACTTGTCATTCTCAAAATATCTTTGGCATCAACGTCGGTAACAGACGCCTGATCACGCTCCGGTACTGATGATTGGGGAGGGGTGTATGGAAGAGGAATCATCCGCTGTTTAACGAGTATGTTGAACGTTCCATTTCTTGACTGGATAACTAGTTTCTCCAATTTAGATGGGTTGATGATGATTTGATTTGATTTTTTGTGTTTATCGACACTTTCAGCGATATTTCAACTATACCATGGCGACCAGTTTTAGTGGTGGGAGAAGCCGGGTATCCGGAGAGAACCACCGACCATAGGCAAGGTTCTGGTTAACTTTATCACTTGCTGCTGCGAGTTGAGTGCACCCTTTTTTGTAATTTACCAAGACGGGCGCGAACACACGTCGTATTGGTGATAAGCTTGTATGAGTTGTTAGGTAATACAACTACCTAACTCATTGAGCCACCCGAACCCTAATTCAGATGGGAACAAGAATTTTATGAATATCGGATAATTTAACAAAGGAAACAAAGAGAAATAATAAGGACATTCGAGCAGTCACATGCTATTATATATTTCCCCGTAATACTTTTGTCTAATTTGAGTTATTTTTAAGTATTCAGATAGCTGTGATACAGTTATTCCAAAAGAAGAGGCTACAAGAGGGGGAATTATATGTCTTACAGGAACATGTAAGGTGAGTATACATCGTGCAATTATATTCAAAGTCAAAATACCATTTTACAGCTGCTCGTCTTTTGTTTAGCAGAGAGACTTTCCTATTCTATATAGAGATAATCAGAGTATTACATTAAGTAGGCATGCAGATTAAAGGATGCTGTGATAATAAACACATATACAAATGTATATCAAATCCAATGCAGTTTATTGGTTTATGGTGTTTAACGCCACTTTCAACAATACTTCAGTTATATCATGGAGGTCTGTTTTATTGGTGGAGGAAACGGGAGTACCCGAAGAAAATCACCTACCTTTCGCAAACTTTATCATATAATGTTGTATCGAGTGCACCTCGCCATGAACGTGGTTCGAACTCACAACTTTAGTGGTGATATGTAAGCGCTGACTGCACAGGTAGCTGTCAATATAGATTATAACATGGCCATTTCCATATCGGTCCCGGTATCATCCCGAGACTTTCATATCAGCCCAAGGCGAGAGCCGCGGGCTGATATGAGTCGAGGGATATACCAGGACCTATATGGAAAAGGATATGTTATAATCTGTTTATCACATATTCAGCCATGACTGAAATAAATAAATTGTAAATGAATAAATGAATTTATGTTTTTTAATCAACATAGCAACAAAATAAATAACGTGTAAAAATCAACAAAATAATTCACCGTATTTATCACAGGTATTGAACATAACTTTTCAATAATTATAAATCAGACTTCCAATTCATATCATTTGTGTCATAAAAAAATATTGTCACATTTCCCTGGATATTTGAGTATGGGAATTGTGTTATTTTGGAGTTGGGCAAAATGGGAGCCAAAACGATAGTGGTTTGCTTATTAGAGTTATTACTGATGAAAATTAGAGTAACTGTTTCATTTTCATAGTTCTCAATAGTCGATACGATGGCGTAAATATCTACATTCGCCATCACTAAGATATCTACTGATGGAATCTTGGATACATTTCAATGAATCGGGTTCGTACATCTGTTTGAATTTCGTGCGCGCTGAAAAAAAAAAATCTTGCCAGGTGCATNCTGATGATTGGGGAGGGGTGTGTGGAAGAGGAATCACGCGCTGTTTACCGAGTATGTAGAACGTTCCATTTCTTGACTGGATAACTAGTTTCTCCAATTCAGATGGGTTGATGATGATTTGATTTGCTTTTTTGTGTTTATCGCCACTTTCAGCGATATTTCAGCTATATCATGGCGACCAGTTTTAGTGGTGGAAGAAGCCGGGGTACCTGGAGAGAACCACCGACCATAGGCAAGGTTCTGGTTAACTTTATCACTTGCTGCTGCGAGTTGAGTGCACCCTTTTTTGTAATTTACAAAGCCGGGCGCGAACACACGTCGTATTGGTGATAAGCTTGTATGAGTTGTTAGGTAATACAACTACCTAACTCATTGAGCCACCCGGACCCTAATTCAGATGGGATCAAGAGTTATATGAATATCGGATAATTTAACAAAGGAAACAAAGAGAAATAATAAGGACATTCGAGCAGTCACATGTTATTATATATTTCCCCGTAATACTTTTTTCTAATTTTAGTTATTTTTAAGTATTCAGATAGCTGTGATACAGTTATTCCAAAAGAAGAGGCTACAAGAGGGGGAATTATATGTCTTACAAGAACATGTAAGGTGAGTATACATCGTGCAATTATATTCAAAGTCAAAATACCATTTTACAGCTGCTCGTCTTTTGTTTAGCAGAGAGACTTCCCTATTACATATAGAGATAATCACAGTATTACATTAAGTAGGCATGCATATTGAGAGATGCTGTGATAATAAACACATAGATATGAAATCCAATGCAGTTTATTGGTTTATGGTGCTTAACGCCACTTTCAACAATACTTCAGATATATCATGGAGGTCAGTTTTATTGGTGAAGGAAAGGGAGTACCCGGAGAAAACCACCGACCTTTCGCAAAATTTATCATATACTGTTGTATCGAGTACGCCTTGCCATGAACGGGGTTCGAACTCACAACTTTTGTGGTGATAGTCACTGATTGCACAGGTAGCTGTAAATCCAAAAAAACGATTACGACCACGAATGCCCCTCAAATCCAGTGCGTACGACGCATTCATCAGGAACGCTTCAAGCCAAAATATTGTAAAGTCAAATAATTTAAACGTCTTTGTGAGCAAAAAAGCGAAAGGGCACACACAGGGTAATCAAAATTGACCAAGATCACCTCTACGTGAAGGAATAGAACCTTAGTTTTAATAATAATACATGATTTAGGAACTGTATCGATAAAAATATATCTAATAAAGCACGCCAGTACCGAAGCACTGACTACTGGACGGATGATACCCTCGGGGATTAATAGCATAGGTATCGACCCAGTGATAGTAGCAAAAATGTAGACATCAATAAACTATATGGTGATGTGTTGTTGCATAATATATGTAGTATTGAATAAAAAGTGGACGTTCGTGTACAGGTCGATGTTTTAAGAAAATCGTAGGAAACTATTGTTACACTGATATATGATTGTTTGTTGTTTAATGTCAAGAATCAATTCACGCCTTTACAAGACGAGATACGCTAACATTCTAGAGGATACATAAATACACGTCATCGTACTTCTGGAACGGCTTCAAAGAGGAGTTAACATAATTTCGCTTTATTGAATAATTTCACAAAAATGTGTTAGCAGTTACAATGAAAATAAATAATTGATTTATATTTTCAGAGAACTAGTAAAAACAGAAGCCGGTCCCTTAATCTACGATTATTTCAAGGTAAGAATTACACACTTCTTGAAATTCTATTTATTTCGTTCCTTATGCCTTTATCTATCATTGGAGTTGTAATTCTAACACACGGCCTGTCGTCAGCATTTCAATCCTCATTTCTACAGTCACCTTGTTAGTTATTTATTTTGTTATAATTACTTGTATATACATATTGCAGTATAAACAATTGAAGTATTTAACTATTATTGCTCCATTTAATTTTGTTATTCTAGGACAAACTTTTGAAGAAAGGAATGGTTATTCTACGTGAATATATGAAAAATGACTTGGGTAAGTATTATTATAAGAAGAGTTTGAAGATACCAAAGGGGTAATCAGAATCCGTACACGGAAGAAGAACAGACAACACAATGGTCAAAAGAAAAAGTACAAAAGGACAAATAACGATCTACAAAACATACATATAAAACTATAGATGGGGTAACACGAAACCCACTAAAAACCAGGGGTGAACTCAGGTGCTCCGGAAGGGTAAGCAGTTCTTGCTCCACTAGTGGCACCCGTCGTGTTAATCAAATGACAGGAAACAAAACCCAAAGAATTGTGAAAATAAGTTCAGCCTTGGTTTTTAGTGTGGTTAGTGATGCCCTATCTTTAATTTTCTGTGTAATGTTTTGTAGATCGTTGTTTGTCCTTTTTCTTTTGGCATTTAAGGTGCTGTCCTTTGATTTACTGCTTCTGGTAATACCTTTGTTATCTTCTGGTAATACCTTTGTTATCTTCTGGTAATACCTTTGTTATCTTCTGGTAATACCTTTGTTATCTTCAAGTCTTTCTTAGTTGCATGAAATCAGAAAAAGGCAAAATTGAATAATATACAATGTAACTACAAAGATGTAGTCATCTACTTGGATTACAAATGACTTATAAAAAGCAGCTTTTAAATCGGTTTCTCTGGATGTAGTCGTGAATTAACAGAGCTTCCGTCTTATTTCTATTCCGTACCTAATCAATATACAAGCGTATAATTTTCAATTTGACAATTGTTACATGTATCTCGTCTGTAGTACTAATCGTTAGAGAAAGTTCCGAATATTTCTTTCTAGTGTTTAAAATTATATGCGTTTGCAATAGCAGTTAAAGGTGAGAAAAGTCAAATCTTTTATACATGACTAATTATAACTGGGTCGATATCCCCACTGGTGGACTATTAGTCCCCGAGAGTATCATCCTACCAATTGTCAGTGTTACGGCACTTATATAGTTTAGTAGATATATTTGTTATTGAAATTTACAGTTCCCAAATAATGTAATGTAATTATTAAAAAAAAATTATGTTCTCCTCCCTTGGGCATATGTTGCATTAGCCAATTGTGACTGCCCTGATTAGACCCTCCAGTTTTCTTGCTCCTCCAAACAATTTTGAATTATTTGGCTTTCTATTGTTTTTTATTATGAGTGTACCTGATAAAGGTTATTTCAGAAACGGGTCGTGCGCACTAAATGTGGTATTTACGTTTCCATTTTTCATGTCAATCACGACAGCTAGTAAAGGGATAATTGGTGGTTAATCGTTTTTGTATGTTAGATATACCAAGTCATATATTAATACTAACAGATGATTAAATTCTTTGAACATTATATAATATGATGTCAGTCATGCATATCCAACTACCTGTGCAATCAGTGCCTATCACCACTAAAGTTGTGAGTTTGACCCCCCGTTCATGGCGAGGTGTACTCGATACAACATTATGCGATAAAGTTTGTCAGTAACTTGCGACAGGTCGGTGGTTTTCCCCGGAAACTCCGGTTTCCTCTACCAATAAAACTGGCCTTCACGATATAACTGACATATTGTTGAAAGTGGCGCTAAACACCCTAAGCCGAACCAAACCACTTAGCATCTGACCAGTACTGTACACTAATTTAATATATATATATCTTCGATGTGTATTACAGGAACTGTTCTTTTGAAGAAAATAAGTGACCAATGGAATTATTTCTACATGGAAATATTACCAATGCTACAAGCTATGTTATATCCACTTCCGGTAAGTTTGATTTACATTTTATTACGCAAAGTACATTTGTTACGTCACAGGAAAGAAGGAACGCAACACTGAATTACGAAATAAAAATTATCAACTAGACTTTATTTCACTGACAAATTAATAGTAAGAAGAGTTTGAAGATACCAAAGGGAGGTAATCAGAATCCGTAAATTGAAGGACAGACAACACAATGACCAAAATAAAAAGAACAAAGGACAAACAACGATATAAAAGCACTACACATACTACTAATATTGAGTAACACGAACCCAGGTGCTCCGGAAGGGTATGCAGTTCCGATTGCACTACAAGAGACAGGATATGAAAGTAAATGAACATGAGAAAAAAAACCACAAAATCAAATAAAGGAATAACGCTTTTATTGCTGATCTGCATGCATTTCTCTGTGACAGTAGGGGTCTTCAACAACGAGCATAATTCATATCGTACAATGAGTGTGACACAACCTCAGCAATAATTGATAGTCATTGAAACAAAATTATTGTCCAGCGGTTTTATTAATTATATTCCCGACAACATTTGAAGTCCCCAGTGTTTTTTTTTTTAGCTTAGCTGATATAAAGGTTCAAGGGAACTATTTTCATCACATAACTTCCGTTATCACGTGACGTCGTCGTAAACATGTCACATTTCACATGTCTTCTTTCAAGCCACTGGTCATGATTGAAGAAAATTATACATGTATGCTTATTCGGCGGTGCTATTCAAAATAGGACTGAGCGATCACATTTTCAGAAAGAAAAAACATTTCAGTGTGTACATTCTAGGGTAAATTAGAGGAGGATTGTACCTACAGCAATATTTCTAATATTAAGAGATATATTGACGGCTACTAGTGATAGAAATCGTAATATCCGATGAAAATTTACCGACTTTCTGTAAAGGTCACTGACAAACCTTATAACGCATTGTCAGATTTTATCGGCAATGGCTTACCCGTGATGAGAAACGAACTCACAAAACAATTTGTATTGATAGACACTGGTGGTACGAATGCCTTTGATATTAGAAAATCGATAGTTTCCATATTCTCATTGATAATACTATTATCATTGATAGTTCTATGATTGGGAGTTAAATAGCATTCGCTATTTCGTCAATTCCAACTTCATGGTAAGCCCACACAAAACATTGTAAAGTTATTTCAGAAGTGTCATGGACAAATCGTTTATACATCGACAGAGAAACAGCAATACTAAATGTGAAGAAGTAAATAAATTACACAAAACATAATAAAGGTTGACCAGATTGGTGTGTAATATGTATTAAATACAGCATTTACCCTTAATACGTACTGAATTACTGCTAAATTAGACCAATGGAAAACAGCGCCAATGCAACAAAGAAATAACAGTTAACGATCTCGATGTACACACGTGCACATCTTTGATAATATTTGATCATTAGTGCGTGAATAGTACACGTATGCAGATGCAGAGAACTGTGTGTCTGGTCTTTGGAAAATGTCACGCCCCTTATGGTATCATATTCCTTTCGAAAGTGTTTTAACAATAAAATAATATTAAAGGGAATTTGCAATTTCTTATTATTCAAACTACCACAACATTATTTTCAGATCAAGGAAAGTGATAAAACAACACGACAGGTGACATTACTTAATTTTCGTGATATAGTTGTATTAAAAGTTGGAATGGAAGGTAAGTTTATTTGAAACAGTATAGAAGTAGAAGAAGTAGAAAGGTTATGTTTCAGATTGACTACATTATTCTTTAATTCTGAATATTTCAACACATGAAGGGTTATCTTGATAACTCTCTATCGACAATTGTTTGAATTTGATTTTTCACCAGTAATTTATCAACGTTTGTACCATATACAAGTATCAACAGAGAAAATCCATGAACGTCACATAATCAACATAATATTTCTTAGTTTTAATAAAAGTTGACCAAATTAAGACATTATTTGAATAATATCATTTGAAAAGTAGTTTTTATTTGCACTTACTTGTATAACTTTGCAGGGTGTTTTTGTATCAATATAACCTCCATGAAAATGCGAAAAAAAGCTCATTTTTCCCTAGGTACCTCCATAACCCTTAAAATCTCATGACTGGTCACATATATATGCATATACATTTCATTCATTTTCCATAGAAACACTATCATCACACCCGGAGGATGATATAACACCTGATGTTAGGCAGATGTTACTAGTTCTACAAGTAAGTGTGTGATTAATATAAAAAGTAGATATCAAATTTAGTGCACAAGACACATTTCTGGAATAACCTTTATCAGGTAGGCTCAAAATCTAAAGATTGGAAAGCCAAATAATATAATAGTGTTTGGGGTCAATAAAACCAATGGGCCTAAACAGGCTTGCCAAAATCAGCTAAGGTCATCTATACCTGAGGGAGGAGAACCTTAGTTTGATAAAAATTATATAATGATAAATATATCTAATAAACTATATGTCCTGTTTAGGTCCTTTGGTTTTATTGCTCCCAAAACTTTAAATTATTTGACTTTCCAATTTTTAGATTTTAAGGGTACCTGATGAAGGTTATTACAGAAACGTGTCGTGTGCACTAAATTTGAGGTCTACATTGTTATTTCAAAATGACATGTTTGGCTTCCGAAATTCAAGCAAGTAGTACAACATAAAATATAAAATGAAATTTGTGGAGACAGGATTACTGAAATCGAATATATAAAAAGGAGATATTGCCATGAAATAAACAAAATCATATTAAATTCCCGCTTTTGCATCCGTAAATTGTTTAAGAAATTTACAAAATGGCATTTACTTGTTTATTAAAAGTTTTCAAATACCAAAGGAGTAAATCGAAGAAGAAAAGACAAAAATATTTTTATTGTAAGTAATTTTGCAAGATACAATAAAAGACATATTATTGTCTATGATGTCACCAATAGTCATAATGGTATTGTATTGATTGTTTTATTTATCCTTAGACGAATAAATAATCTGGAGGCTGGTTGAAGGGAGGATCATTTATGAATCATTGAATACTTCCGTTTTAAAATAACACGATTTATGTCTACCTTTAAGTGGAAGTGTCACAAATAGCGTAATATTAAAATGTAAAATCATTTACAAAAAAAGTAATAATAAAAACGAAGATATCTAGAAATAGTGCGTACGAGACATTTCTGGAAAAAAGCTGGAAAAAATTGCTAATAAAAGTTAGAAAACTAGAAATATCAGAAACGCAACATCTCATTATTGTTAATACACCGTCTAAATTTACTTTCTATTTCATGATTTATCACGGGGATTGTAACAAAAATAACATGACGGATGCCACATTTGGAGCAGGAACTGCGTGCCCTTTCGGAACACTTAATTTAAACCCTGGGGTTTAGTGGGGTTCGTGTTGCTTGATCTGAAGTTTTCAGTGTAGTGTATTGTATCTCATCGTTTGTCCTTATGCACTTTTTCATTTGGTCATTGAGTTGTCTGTCCTTCTTGGATTTACGGCTGATGGTTACAGCTTTGGTATCATCAAGGTTTTCTTGCATAATATGATAACTGCCTACTGTGAAATACAAATTTGTTATGTATGCATCTGATGAATTGAATTGTTTTGTTATCAGTCTATTTTCATTTGCTTGTCTGATGGGCTACATGTAGGTAATTTCCATCTTTTGCTTGGCTGATGGGCTACATGTAGGTAATTTCCATCTTTTGACAATGAACG
>MJUT01042999.1:179042-200996 GCA_002080005.1 Gigantidas platifrons
ACCTGATGAAGGTTATTCCAGAAAGGCGTAGCTCGCACCACCACATTGGATATCTACGTTTAAAGTCAATTAATTACCTAATTATAAAATAAAGTATACCGTATAGCGGGTAAATTACGCGGGTTGAGATTTTCGCGATGTCGATGTAAAAGAGGGGTTTTTAATTTAAGTGAGCATCAAATTTCGCGGTATCGTGTTCCAGGGAAAAAAAAATTGTAATTATTGTATCAATGTTGTGTAAATAACATTCACCCGCTATACGGTATTTGAAAAGGGTAAGATATTCTGTGATCATAGGTTGATGATCCTCATTGTTTTTTTTTGTTTTTTTTTTTAAATAATTGGTTTATTTTTAGAGTGTACATGATGGTAACCCACCAAGTGAAAACCATCTTAGAATAGAAAAGTTAGTGGCAAGAGTGGTCAGCCCTTATTTGGGTTTTTTCGGATACTATGAAGGATCAGCTGTACCCAAAGAAGAAATTCAAATTACACCCACATCAAGCCATAAACAATCAGGTAACCAGTGGTCAAATTGTTATGGTACTTGATCTACAATGCACGGGACATTCTATAGGACATATCAAGTTCATAAGGAAAGACAATCTCTTACACAGAGTTATCGTTCCTTATTCTTCCTTATTTACCTATGTCAATGTCTCAGATAGTTCAATTGTTCGTGCAAGACTATTACAATAAAATCCGGCATTAATCGAAGCGGATATGAATTCAACGCACGGATGTTATTCCGTTCCGACTATGAGATGGTTTAGAAGAACAAAAAATATAACCACACACTAACGAAATAGTTCGTGAAACAGATACAAAAAATGTATTGAAATCGGTGATGATGTTAACTGTAAGATAAATTGATTAATGTTTGTAGTTTGAGGTTAGTAGGCCACATTTATAAGTAATTAGCTTGCATCAATTTAATTTTAGTTTTACAAGAATCTTATAAACGTTGACAGTGGTATGTCAGGGAGTGTAAGGGCCGATAACTCTATGAAAGAGATTGTAAGAAAGGAGTCTGAAAATTGATCAATTGATAGGACAAAGTCAACATATTGACATAATTTAAATATTACAGGCTAATGAATATTCAGGAAAAATTATTTAAAGAATCCAACATAGGAATATTATAGCCGAATCCTACATAGGAATATTTTACCTTCCTATACTCTAACAATCTGTGAAGCTTTTTTGTTTGAAATAGATTGAATTATTGTCCTTAGCTAACACCAGTTTGTTTGTTTCATTAACCCTGCGTTTTGACACATGGACGACAAAGTTTGATATCTCAAACAAATGGGAGATACAAAATTCTGCTATGAACGCCTCTGTGTTAAAAATATGACACCCTCACTACAAATTCTTAATATTGTTTCTTGAAATATTTGTTATTGTTGAAAGTATTAAATATATGTGATGTGTGTATTTTACACATGGACATTCGGGACCGTCGTGGTCGTATGGTATTTGGACTTATAACTACTTATGCAATCAGTGCCTATCACCACCGACTAACGTTTTGAGTTCAAATACTGCTCAAGCGAGGTATACATTGTACTTGATACAACATTATGTGATAAAGTTTTGTCAGTGACTTGCGACAGCTCGGTGGGATTCTCCGGGTACTCCGATTTCCACCACCAATAAAACTGGCCGCCACGATTAACTGAAATATTGTTGAAAGTGTCGTTAAACATCATAACCTTAACCCTTAACCCAATAGTCTCTCGGTCCAATCATACAACTATGGGCTGTAGGTTAATACTCGTAAATCTAATAGTATATCTAATTTGTAGAGGTTTATCCTAATTTTGTGTTGAGCCACAAATATAATAATGAAATATTTTATTTTTTCCACAGAAAAAACAGAAGCTTTAGAGTTTGAAACTAAACCGGTTAGACCTCGGTCAGTTAATATAATGACATCTAAATCACAGCGCCATGGCAACGGACTTCTTTTCAGTCATTTCTTGGCGCCTGTAGTGGAGCAGGAGACAAGCAGACGACACAGTATTGACGTTTATGACAAACGAAACACGTGATAAAACGTAACATGCGCATGAGCAGTACTCATCGTTTGTATGACGCTGCACGATAATGGTGTTTGTTGAAACAGTTTCTGTATTACCATGAACAATATGTGAAATTGTTTAGAGCAATGTGTGAAATTGTTTAGATCAATATTAGGTATATTGCATGCTGCCATACAGTCATTAGTATTCACACCAGAGAGTTAATTTGCTGGAGATATGGAATAGAATGAAAACCAACACAATACCACACCGGCAGATAGTTCTACAATAGTATCGGAAAATGCATGGCTACCAAATACATTGTATTAAAAGCTTGAATGTGCTTTTTGCTTTGTGAATCAATAAAATTCAGATGATTTTTATACAGGGAAACCTGTCTAAGCTGAACCTCCTCGGGGCAATTTTTGTATTCGAAATAGACAGGTGTTCGGTTTACACTGGTTAAATTAACAAGTATTTTCTCTTTAAAGTTCGGTATATACAGGGTTCCGCATAATTCTGGGGTCGGTTTAGATAGGTTTCACTGTACTTTTTACAGATTTGATTGACTGGAATCGAAAATTGAAATTAAACTTAATAGGAAGAACCAAAGGAGATTAGTTTTCAATACTTTGGTGGTTAGTGATATGATCTTCCTTCATCCGGGTCTCTGATATCATAGAACACATGAATCGCATCGTTTCTTGAAAATTATATTGTTTTTTTTTTTATATAGAACAACTAGATGTGGATCATTTATATTATTCTTTTCAGATAAAATTCGTACATCTGTTTTCATCTTTCCAAAATGAATTGATTTGTACATTTTGACTATTGGGAGAAACCATTGTTTTCATACTGGCTTTGTAGGCCAGTACTAATGAGAATAGACAATTGAAGCTATGGGGAAAAATAAACTGAATTGCGTTTTAAATATTGTTCTATCTTTTTAAAACAACAAACCCGATTCTAGGTTTGGTTTTATGGTGTTTAACGCCACCTTTTACACTATTTCAGTTTTATCTTGGAGGTCAGTTTTATTGGTGGTAGAAACCGGAATATCTGGAGAAAATCAGCGACCTGCCGCAAGTCACCGACATAATTTTTAGAAGAAAAAAAAAACTAAAACCAAGTTTGCGTGACATTATGGTTGTTTATTTTAATATTTGTTGAAGTTGTTTACGAAATGATATATGAACACGGCGTAGTATATTATATAAATAAAAGGGAAAAATACCACACTATCGAAGCAATTCCAAAATCCAATATCAAAATCCTAGAAAGAGGACAAATCGATCCCCCTAACACACAAATACATGGCAGCTTATTTTCTCTAAATGATCTCTAAATCGGGACGCGATATGCTACGAGACAGGTCGATGCATTTTTTTCTCTAGAAATTGCAGTTTGCTTCTACAATAGAACTGACCGACAAGATATAGATAAAATATTGATGAAAATGACGTTAAACACCGATAAAAAAAAACTCAATCAAGCAAACATTACGAAATATCACAATACGGAAAGAAAGGAAAACGAAACCATCGAGGACAAACAACTGTTATCATACTCACAATGCAAATAATACAGCAGTAAAAATAAAATAGAATAAAAAAAACACAAACGTAAAAACGGTTTCCCAATTCAACCTGAAAACTGTAGAAACAGAGGAAATAATTGACACCCATAACACACATGACATCTCACCTAACACACATATACACGACATCTCCCCTAACACACATATACATGACATCTCCCCTAATACACATATACATGACATCTCCATATAGTGACTTGGTACAGACATTTAGATAAAAAGTGAAAGGGATAATGAAGTTCTATGGACCCACTCCTCCACTCTGAGTGAAATGACGCGATCATGCAAAGAGAAATAAAACACTGAATGGCAGAACATCACACACTTTAACAAGAAACCAAGAAATCATAGGTATGTATTTCCTACTTAGTGGGTAACACTTGTCCTGTAGCCATCATGACAGTTATGTGATTTACTCCTCACATGTGTTGTTCCTACATAGTGGGTAACACTTGTCCTGTAGCCATCATGACAGTTATATAATTTACTCCTCACATGTGTTGTTGTCATTAGACTTGTTACAATCTACAGGAGAAAACTTTGGCGGAATAGTTTGGTGGTTTATGGCGTTTAATGACACTTTCAACAATATTTCAGTTATATCGTGGCGGTCAGTTTTATTGGTGGAGGAAACTGGAGTATTATATCACGTAATGTTGCATCGAGAACACCTCGCCATGATCGGAGTTCGAACTCACAACTTTAGTGGTGATAGGCACTGATTGTAGAAGTAAATCCAACTACCATACGATCACGACCACGACGGTACCCTTGGCGGAATAAGATTACGTACAATAATAATAAAAACCCACAAATGATGTTTCATTTTAATATTTCTTTCCAAATGAAAACAGAATGATCTAAATAATAAGATGAAAATCAAAACATACCACGCTGTCGGAACAGTTCTAAAAGCAAATGTTAACATGGTAGATAGAGAGAAAGTCGATACACATAACACACAAATACATGAGCGCTCACATTCTTGGATTGATACAGGCACTTCAATAAAGAAAATGGCGGTGTTAAATTAGTCAACTCTTTGCACACATTTCAATGCAGACTGTTGTTAAATACGATTTTTAGACCAAGACCTCCCATAATACTAATAAGAAAATAAAACACCTCCATTTATGAAGGTGTATCATAAATTGCACACATACAACAGCAGTGTTTGTTGTTTTACTGTAAATGTATAACTGAAGTTTCAATATTTCTTATCGTGATCAAATTTCCGCATTAATGATCACTTTACTAAAATTAGCTAAACCACACATAGCACCATGTCATAAGATGTACATACATATATCTATACCGCCTGTAATTTAACGTTTTCATGTGTTACTGTCCCCTGTAAATTCAATATTTGGTCTTGAATCACCTGTGGATTGAGGGTTAGATCTTGAATCACCTGTGGATTGAGGGTTAGATCTTGAATCACCCGTCAAAGCAGAATTTGGTGTTGAATCGCCTGTCGATGCGCGATTTGGTGTTGAATCACTCGATGTCTCGTCACAAGCATGTACAGTTTCTATCTCTGGTTTTTCTTGAATCGTTTCAGTTTGTGATGGGACAAATGATACTTTATTTTCTTTTTCTTTTTCGACATTAGAATTATCTTTGTCTTTACTACTCATTTCTATATCATTAGTTGTAGATGACTTTCTTGTCCTTTTCCTGTAAAAAAAAACAAAGACATAATTGAGAAAAAAAAACTCAGCTTTCTTCAACTAATAATGCATCTTGTCAAGCCAGGAACTGCATGAATTTCCATTGGAATATGTCGTGGTTTTTTTGTGTTCAATGCATTGAGATGAGAGCCAATTGTTGGTTTTGTTTACATTGGTTGAATTTTTAAACTTTCCTTTCTTAATCAGTGTTTTTCTTTCTCTATTTTATATTTTAAATATGTAAATAGAATTCTCAATTGTGTTGATGGGTTTCACGTGTGTACTGTATTATTGAATGTCCATACATTTGTCATATTCATTTGGTCCTTTGGTATCGAAAATTGAATTCAAATTCAATTTTCGGTCATACTTTGTTGGAAAGATCGGAAGCAATCTGTCAAGTTTCCCGGAGTATGATGTAAATTCGACGTTGTCATGATCACAAGACTTTGAACCGATGTGTAGTGTCACATAAAGTTTCAGAGACTTTTGTTTGATACATCAATGTACTTAATGAAGATTATTTCAGGAACGTATCGTGATCACTAAGTATAGCTATCTACGTTTGTATTACCTATAAGAATCGTTTATTAATAAGACGCTAGTTCAACCGATACGTGTACATTTGTTTTACATGACAGCTGAGGTCAGCGAGTATTCTCAATAATTAGGGAGTGACTAGTTGTATTTTCATTATATCACTGTGACGTCATCGTCTGTAAGCAATATTAATAATATAATTATCATGTGTAATACTTCAGGTTAATATTACTGTTATTTATGGCAATGTAAGATAACGAAAAAAGTGTGTACTATCCATGTTAGAATTCATGTAGATAATACAGTCACATGATGTTTTAATACTAGCAGCTATGTGTAGTATATAATAATTATGATTGTATAGCTGGGCGTCATGGAAAACAAATATATGAATCATTACAACATACATATACATTATATGATAATATGATACATCGTAGATTCCTGTGGTATTCCTAATATAATAATACACCAAATGTTGATTTATAAAACTAGCTTTACGCCGCAACTTTGTTTTATTTGAATACCTGTGCCAACCAAGCCACACAGGTGAGTGGCATTGTATTTGTGTCAGGGACATCGATTTTGTCTCTCGATTTCTGTTTGGCTTTGCACTTAATTACTGGGTACGATACGTTTCTGGAATAATCGGTAAAACAGACCTCGAAGGATCAAAAAGAAACATCGCTATGAATGATTAGATGTCACCGGCCAGTCATGCATGTGGTAAATGTTCTGATACCCCTTACTTAAACTTCGTAAAGTCAAAAGGATTCATTGACCACGCTTTCACTGTCTGTATTTGTACTGAAAATCAAAATCAAGTGAGCTCTGTCCTTTTTACTCTGATTCCCTGACTAGTTTCATGAATGAAAACTTCACGTGAATCATGGGGAAGAATAGATGAGCCATTCCTGACTAAATGGCGTCACTTTCGTTTTTAGTCTTAGGTTGAGTTTGTAATGTTTCTTATTTATATCTGGATGTAATCATTTCTTACTGAATTATTTATCTTCCAGCTTTTCTTTTAATACCACATTGTTACACGTTTAACATACCTGGTTTGTGGAAATGTTGTAATTATTACAATAGCTGCCACCAATGCCACAATACCAACGACTGATCCTATGACAATTACTGAAAAGATGGAAAAGATATATAAACTTAAAGTATTCGGGTTGTAATGAATTGTGTAATGTTGCCCTCTGATCTCCCAATACATGTAATTCTATAAGTCATATATTGGACTACAATTATTTAACGACAAATAATCAGTTTGAATCAATATCTCCTAATATGAAATAAAGAACACATTTGTTTTAAATTTCTATTTTTCTATTTTCTTCCACTTTTAATTGAATTCATATAGTAGTTTTAGCTCTGACAAAAACCATTCGCAGTAGTATTAGAATATCACATACATTCCCTTATTTTAAAAGACAATCTGCTTGTTTAGTTTCAAATATAATTTGTGTGAAAAAAAGTAATGACTATTATTTTTGCATCCGGAAAGCGTACAACGAGACATTCAATTGTTGAATGACCAAATTCCAGATTTGAAAATTCAAAAATGTTTCAACGTATATCATATATAGATTTGGTTTTTATTTTGCTTTTCAAAATGGAGTTGTTTGTTTGGAAATTAAAGTTAGTTTTGCATAATACTCATGTTCAACTATAGTTAATACATCAATTTTATTGACTTACTTGTGATCGTGTCGTTGCTCAGTACATACATACGGTCATTGGATGATTCTTGACTACCACCAACTTTAGGTATTCTGGTAGTTGTTAGATTATCACTAAATGATATATCCTTCATTCCAGTGAGTACTTCTTTGAACTCATGTAATCCACCTGAAGGCACACCATTAAGAGATGGTTGTTCAGGAACAATGGGCATGATTCTCATTGACGGTTCTGATTTATCTGTATATGGTTGTTCTGATCTTCTTACTTTAAATAATATATCACTTGTTGTTGTAACAGTTATGGTATTTTCCCCGGATAACATCTCCTGTGCACTAGACGGCAAATGACTTGAAATGGTGTTAAGCTGGCTGGTTAATGTTGAAATAGGTTGTATCTGACTACCAAATTCCAATTCATTTATCCGAAAATCAACAACCATCTCGGTTTTGATATTAGGATCAAGTCCGACTTTTGTTGGAATTATCAGAGTTGATGAAGAGACAATAGAATCATTAACACTAAGTGATGCTGGACTATAATCAGTCCTTGGTTGATCTTGAACTGTTTCAGTTGGTTGCGGATGTGTATTTGTTTCAGTTAACAATCTTGTATTGACTGTCGATATATTTGTTCTTGTAGAAGTATATGAAACATTTGAAGACATTGGTTGTGATTCTGTAACCTCCGATGAAACGTTTTCTTTTCTTGAAGTTTGCTTGGCTGTTTCATTACTAACCAACATACTACGATTAAACCGAACTACATCATTTGTGTGGTTAACATCATGATTATCAAATATGGTCGAACTTGTATCGTAGGATGAAATTGAAGATGATAGTAAATTCATCTGTTGTTCGAAATCAATGGTTGATGACATAAAAGATGTCTGATTGGAGTTAATTGATGTTGATATGTTGCTACTAATTGGCATTGTCCACACCGAGGAATCCAAAGACGAATCGAAGACACTGCTAAACAAAATATCCGGAACTACCAACGAGCTGGCAGTATGGATCTCGGATACATTTATATTTAATTGATCGTACTTATCTGATGACGAAATTTGCAAATAATTATTGATTTCGGGTTTCTCAGTTCGAAATGTATGCACGTGTGGCGAGTGAATGCTTTTCATATGTTTAGTATGCCGTGTGAAAGATGAATTATCGTCTATCACAGAGTCCATCAACATTAAATCGGTTTTCAAAATTACTGAATCTACTGGTCCAATCATCACTGTTGGCACCACGTCAGAACTTGCAGTAGAGTTACTTATTTTACCATTATCAAACGTAAGTGTTGATACATTAGTCAGAAATGTAGATGATTCGATCTCAGAATGAGTTCTGTTCAGATAGTTTGATGCAGTAGAGACAACGGACGGTTCCAGGAAAAAAGAATCATTTGAGATTAGGCTTAATTCCACAGATTGTGATTCACTTGTTGGGTTACTTTGTATTCTTTGTTCATCATGACACGTTATATTGTTATTAGCTTTGTCTGCAAAATTATGCAAGAAAATAAAATAAAATTAAAGTTTGAACAACGATGAAATTAACAATATTTATTTAATACACCAGATTCACATTTCTATAAAATAGTGAAAATAAAAAAACAGCTCCACAACCCATATCAAATAATCATAAAAAAGGGCAAAATCGATACCCCTAACACACATATGTATAATCGCCCACTTTCTTGGCTTGGCACAGGCACTTCAACCAAGAGTGGCGGAGGAGTTGAACTAGTTCATGGACCCAAGCCTCCTTTTGACGATAGTAATGACATTTGCTCAGTTTAGCTCCTCCTTGAAATATCATAAACTACGACAAGTAGAGAAGATACCACAGAGCTATTCAGAAGCCTTAGATAAGATAATATTATATACTCTTATAAATATCTTGAATCTGATTTGATAAAACACTGTCACGTGATATTTATCCATTCGTTGGGTCAACCGCTAATCGTAAGGTCTCATAGTAAGGTCCACCGCTCGCGAGAAAATCCCAAGGAAATCCCGATGTGTTTCCAATTATAGTTACTTCCCTTGATTCAACAGACAACAAACATGGCGTCCAGCGACAGGTTCGTCGCTGTAGGCGAAGAAGAAATTTTATATATCATATCGAATATTTTCGCAAAGCCGCAGGTATTCTATTAGTTGGTGTCTGGTGCAAAAATATTCGATATGATATACCAATTATCACATATTGTAAAATGTAGAGCTACATTTTTTGCTATGGGCTTGCTGGAATATTCCATCTTCAATTGGGTAAATATCACTTCTGACTACCCTCTGGGTTTGTTGGGCTATTCCATCTTCAGCTGAGTTATATATCACTTCTGAGTATCCTATCTGCAAGTTGCCAAATATATCAACAACTCAAACATTTACAGACATTACATTTGAGACTTTAATGTAGAAATGTGATTGTCATTCTGGCATGTTACCTTATACAATTATCACCCTTGTTGGAGTGTGACCCGACGGTTTGTCTCCCAGAGAAAAGTAAGTTCACACGAGGGCTTTCCCGAGTGTGACCTAGCTTTTCGAGGGGAGACAAACCGTCGGGTCACACTCCAACAAGGGTGGTAATTTATTTTATTCTCATGGATGTTCTTCAATTGTTGTCTGTAATATATATCTTTAAGATGCTTTGAATATCACTGTAAATAATGTTATCAGTTAATCTATATAAAAGAACAATTGTAAAACCTACCGTTTAGTGGACCTCCTTGACAAATAGCGCTCTCAACTGAAAAATATAAAATCACGAAATCAGTTTTGTGCGAATATTCCAAATAAATACCAATTAATTTCAAAATGTACACGAAAAAAGCATAATACGAATTCATTGGATATCATCGTTGGTTTTCTCTGACACATGTCAAATAAAGATGATAAGTTGAAATAAAGGAATAATATTTTTCCGTTAACATAACATTACACAATGAAGATTAGAACAAAATTCCAGAAATGGATTATCACTCACCATATACACCGCAGTAATGCATTAATCCAAGAATAAGATATAAATGTGGAATCATGTTCATATACGTTAACGCAAGCAAACTAGAATATTGGTGTACTGTTATTTATTTTCTTCGTACTATGAATGTTCTACTGGTTTTACGAACTGGATCCCACGTTCCATACAATCTATAGATTCTGTAGTTTATTTCTCATTGGATGAAATTTGATTTACATATATTATGATGTAACATTTTAGTTTTTGCTTGAATCTGCTGATATGAGTTTGATCCTCTTGTCTTTATTTTGGTATATCCAGTGTATTTTTAGAGTAATTGCAGTAGGTGATGGTCCGCTGATATACAAATGACACTACAACTTTCACTTAAGTTGTATAGCTAACAGTCTCAGTATATCTTGTATAATATACCACAGAACACGGAAAAGATCTATTCTGATAATGACTGACACGAAACGTTTTTACCTGTGACAGTATTAAGTGTTATAAAAATAGAACTTGATCAGTTTTTGCTAACATGATTAGTGTTAAATAAAAAGGGTGTTTCCTCATAAGTTTATTACTAACAACTGTCTGGCTTTTATTAAAAGAAAGTTTAAACAAAGCGAACTAACAAGTGAATACAAATCCCGGTCCTGGTTTAGGACAGCAACAAAAATGTAGTGGGTTAAGCCAGTTAATGAGATGCCAACACCTTATTATGATCTCCAATGACAATACATATCAACATACAATAAGAAAAAACACTTACTCAGGTTCGCTCAGAAATGGTGTTTGCTTCATCAAAGGGGAATGCTTCCTCTGTCGAAAACAATTGCACCGTTATGGCAATAAATAATGAACGACTGTTTCGAGAGTTTTTTTTTTTTATTGTTAGCAATTCCCAAGCAATTCAACTTAATAAACAATAGCACTTGATAGTGGATTGACCAATCACAGACCTAACATATATCATACAATAATAAGTGCAATTACATTTTCATTATAGCATATTTCGACCTATACAGATCTGTATACTCCTTTGGTATCTTCTAACCCTTTTTTCTATTAGTTATTTAAAGAAAAGCTTAAAACTATTTTCTTGATATAGCTACACAGTCTTATATTGGGTTAGTTTTCCTTTAAATGGGTGTGTCACGTATTATCTTAATCAGAAAACAAATGTGACATAATCACATGTCAATCTGATGATTGTGTGTCATGTACTATCTTAATCAGAAAACAAATGTGACAGAATCACATGTCAGTCTGATGATTTTCCTTTTAATGGGTGTGTCATGTACTGTCTTAATCAGACAACAAATGTGACATAATCACATGTCAATCTGATGATTGTGTGTCATGTACTGTCTTAATCAGAAAACAAACGTGACAGAATCACATGTCAGTCTGATGATTTTCCTTTTAATGGATGTGTCATGTACTGTCTTAATCAGGACACAGATGTGACATAATCACATGTCAGTCTGATGATTGTGTGTCCTGTACTATCTTTATCAGAAAACAAATGTGACAGAATCAGATGTTAGTCTGATGATTTTCCTTTTAATGGGTATGTCATGTACTGTCTTAATCAGAAAACAAATGTGACATAATCACATGTCAATCTGATGATTCTGTGTCATGTACTATCTTAATCAGAAACCAAATGTGACAGAACCACATGTCAGTCTAATGATTGTGTGTCATGTACTGTCTTAATCAGAAACCAAATGTGACAGAATCACATGTCAATCTGATGATTCTGTGTCATGTACTATCTTAATCAGAAAACAAATGTGACATAATCACATGTCAGTCTGATGATTTTCCTTTTAATGGATGTGTCATGTACTGTCTTAATCAGGACACAGATGTGACATAATCACATGTCAGTCTGATGATTGTGTGTCCTGTACTATCTTTATCAGAAAACAAATGTGACAGAATCACATGTTAGTCTGATGATTTTCCTTTTAATGGGTATGTCATGTACTGTCTTAATCAGAAAGCAAATGTGACATAATCACATGTCAATCTGATGATTCTGTGTCATGTACTATCTTAATCAGAAAACAAATGTGACAGAATCACATGTCAGTCTGATGATTGTGTGTCATGTACTATCTTAATCAGAAACCAAATGTGACAGAACCACATGTCAGTCTAATGATTGTGTGTCATGTACTGTCTTCATCAGAAACCAAATGTGACAGAATCACATGTCAGTCTGATGATTCTGTGTCATGTATTGTCTTAATCAGACAACAAATGTGACATAATCACATGTCAATCTGATGATTCTGTGTCATGTACTATCTTAATCAGAAAACAAATGTGACATAATCACATGTCAGTCTGATGATTGTGTGTCATGTACTGTCTTAATCAGAAACCAAATGTGACCGAATCACATGTCAGTCTAATCATTGTGTGTCATGTACTGTCTTAATCAGAAACCAAATGTGACATAATCACATGTCAGTCTGATGATTGTGTGTCACGTACTGTCTTAATCAGACAACAAATGTGACATAATCACATGTCAGTCTGATGATTGTACAGTTGAAACTAATTTTTGATAGAATTATAAAGAAGACATATAATAAATAATTGATTTATCTTATATGAGGAATATAAACAAGAAATGAGGAAAATGTTTCTCTTAAAAGTTTTTTTTCTTTTTGTAAGCCATTCACTCAGTGAGTGATTGTTGTTTAACGCCAACTCAGTGATTTATCCGCTATATCATGGCAAGAACAAGTTAATGAAATGATGATGAGGTTCGTTTTGTAATAGACCAGCACGCTTAGTCGGATTTTATTTATAGTGCTAGCTCACTAAAACAATAGTCCGCCAATAGACATGTCTCGCCACCGTCGGACATAGTATCCTGATTCCGAGTTAACCGGTCTTTGCTCTTTTGATTCCGAGTTAACCAGTCTTTGCTCTTTCTCCCTAATGCTACATGTTCAACAGTGAAGCAACAAATACCAATTTTAAAGTCCTTGGTTTGACAGGATCGGGGCTCGAACCCACGAGCTACCACACTGGAGGCGAGCACGTTGACCATTACACCACCGATGCTGTTTATGTTTATGTGTATATAGATGTGATATGTTAAGACAACACATAGCAGGTTGTCATGTCAAGTGTGTAAATACAAAATAAATGTCATGTTGTATACATGTATTATGTATTTATATAGTTAGTAATAAATCACACAAATAGATTACATGACTAATGAATATTAATTAATTATGCAGATATTATAATAAATAATCAAAGCCCCCTGTCAACTTCCTATTATTATTATTCAGTCACAGTTTTTTATTATAAACTCCCAAATAATATAAATTATCAAAATATGTGGGAAATATCAAGCGGTCGTGATCGTATGGTAGTTGGATTTACAATTACCTATGCGAGCATTGCCTATCACCGCTGAAGTTGTGAGTTCGAATCCCGCCCAAGCGAGGTGTACTCGATACAACATTATGTAATAAAGTTTTTCAGTGACTTGCGACAGGTCAGTGGTTTTCTTCGGGTACTCCGGTTTCCTCCAACAATAAAACTGACCGCCACGATATAACTGAAACATTGTTGACAGTTAAACCACAGGCGCTTGTGTAGAGTCAAAAATATGCTCGCTATGTACCTAAAATACTACAAGGCCGGACTCACTCCTACTACCCCTGTCACTTCAACCGCTATTTCCCATGTCAAAATGTCGATAGGACACAAATCGCCGACTGATTTGTGTAGTGAAATGATTTTTCTTCAAGGAAAATCCGTTTTTTATATCTTCCTACCTTCTACACCCCCATACTGATAGATAATCCTCTGAATTTGTTGACACACAACAAATCGTTGGATGCAAAAGCGAAAGTAGGTCGCGTGACGTCTTTCCGCCTTTCGTTCGTACTCGGGTTTTATCTTATATAAATACTAAACACTAGAAATTCCAAATTCAAATTACAAGGCTCCAAAATATGAACTTCTCATGTATGTTTCGTAAGGCAATAATAAAACCCGAGAACGACCGAAAGGCGGAAAGACATACTTTCGCTTTTGCAGCCAACGATTTGTTGTGTATCAACAAAATCGGAGGATTATCTGTCAGTATGGGGGTGCAGAAGGTAGAAAGATATAAAAAACGGATTTTCCTTGAAGAAAAATCATTTCACTACGCAAATCAGTAGGCGATTTGTGTTCTATCGACATTTTGACAGGGGAAATAGCGGTTGAAGTGACAGGGGTAGTGGGAGTGAGTCCGGCCTTGTAGTATTTTAGGTACATAGCGAGCATATTTTTGACTCTACACAAGCGCCTGTGGTTAAACACAATAATTATAAACCCCTCTCTATCAACTTCCTAGTATAGTACAGTCATAGGTTTTTATTATAAATTCCCGAATAATATAAACTCTCAAAATGTGTAGTAAATACCATCATATTGATTTATTCTATCAAAGGCATATCTCATTTGTATGATGAAGACTGTGTCTGTTACGATCTTAAGATTTTGAAGGTTTTCCTGTTGTATTTTGGTGGTTAGCTTTTACTATTTTTATCCACTTGTAATTAGTTTATTTCCGTTTTGAATAAGTCTTTTGAAGTTTAGAGGACTTAAGTATTGATTTTTCTCATACTCTATTCGGAATCGTAGTAAACATTAATACAATAGATCAACAAGGCTAGTTGTACTTTTATTGGTTTCATAACTCCTAAAAGTACATATCATGTTGCACGGACTTCTTGGGTAGGTTAGGGGTATTTTAAGTTGTCGTTTTTGGGGATTTATTGACCACACGTTGTAAAGTTACTGTGGAGTGTGTATGGTCGTTGTCTTGTCTTGTTCAAGGTCCTGTATTATAGTTTGATGTTTGACGTGTGATGTGTGCATAGTACTGGTGGAGTCATTGATGTTGCCGACCGGCTGGCTGTCTGTTGTCCGACGTGGATGGAATTGTGGATTTGACATTAACTGTTTCTTTTTCAAAATTCTTTTTTTCTTAATTTGTTTGTGTTTATATGTTAATAATCTTTTGTATTTTATGTTTAAAATTAGATGTTTAAAATAAAAAAATAAAATAATAATTTAATTTCATTATTATATCAACCAGCAAGGATGTCCGTTTGACTCTTATCACACTTGGCGATCCTGTCGTCACAGTGTCCATGATTAATAAATTAGACTAAGAATGCGCTTAGTGCATGTTGTTTTAACCCCTTCGAATGCTTGTTAATTATAATGTTATTGGCATAAAACTCATAATACCAAACGGAAACTACGTGTCCGTGATCACATGGTAGTTGAATTAATATGTACGTGTACTACAACCCGTGTGATTTCTTACGGAGTATTCAAGTCTGTCACGAATGTGCCATGGATATCCCGAGTTTTCCCACCTATAAAACTGACTACCACAATATAACTGACATATTGCAGAAAGAAAAGTTTGGAGATATCAAAGGTGTAATTAAAATCAGTAAATAGAAAAACAATGCAACGGGCAAAAGATAGGACAAAACGACAAACAATGATAGACATGTCATCCTACTCGAACACATTATCTTGATTCCGAGCCAACCAGTCTTTACGCCTTCTCCTTAATGCTGCGTGCTCGGCTAAGAGGCAACACATACCAATTTTCATAGTCTTTGGTTTGACCAGATCGGGGCTCAAACCCACCATCTACCGCACTGAAGGCGACCACGCCTAACCATTACATCATGGACGTGGTGTGCGACATGCACCAGTAATAACTGAACACAACATAACACAAAATACAAAACCAAATCAAACCAAACAATGTTTGCCAAGCAGCGACTTATCTTAAACAGTGTTCATGTAAGTACATTTTGAACAGTGATGGTCATCAAATCCACCAATATCAACACAACGAACCATGCAGTCTTTTAGAGTGTCTTGTAACAATATCCAAGAAAATTACAGGAAGAAATTAGAGTTGGGATAATATATTTGTATTTCTGACAGAACTTCAAAAGGAGTCATGAAATATACAAAATAAAACCATCATATATGTATAGTATTGTATTTATAGTGCATTCAAGTTTAAATAGAACACCAACTAGTGTGACATTAGCTATAACGTTGAAGATCACGCGTAAACATGTACACTCTCACTCTCTTATATCTCAATTGAAAATATATGTAAACTTTCATTGAACATATATATCTCACATTAAAACCACAGAATGAATTACTTCAAGGTCTTAGTCATAATTATTAGTAATATGCAAGGTAAAGTGCAGAACGTTGTCGTATAAAAAAAATAATATGTGTGACATACAATGTCAACTAAATGTCTATGGCACAAATCCATTGAAGATCATTGACATAGGTCAATAATAAAGGTAAATATTGCAGACAATGGAAATCAACCGCTAACATAACACAATAGATTTCTTGAAGAATTATTCAAAATCATATCGTAATTAAGGTCTAAACTATGGCCACCACCATTTCTGTGCTAAATTGAAAAAAATGAAAACTGTTTATACGATATTTTGTAATTAGACAATATGTTTATCGACTGTTTTGTAAATATCTAAGCATTTATAAACTATGCGAATGGTTTATATGATATCTTGTAAATATCTCATTTTGTATTATTGATATCAACATATAAAAGATTGCATAAAACGTATGTATAACGTTGCTCGAATACCTTTGCAATCAATGCCTATCACCGATAACGTTATGAGTTCGAATCCCTGTCATGGCCAGCTATACCCGATACAACATTATGTGATAAAGTTGGTCAGTAACTTTCGACAGATCAATGGTTTTCTCCTGGCACTCCAGTTTCCTCCACTAATAAAACTGATCACCACGATATAACTGAAATATTGTTGAAAGTGGCGTTAAACACCATACCCTAATCCTAACTCTTAAATTGCACAAGAAAAATAAATATGTATTAGTGTTCAGATAAAACATTTAAAAAAAATGACAGTGGTAAACACAAGCTACATTTCGAAAAGATGAAGATGACGTCAACTTTGTACTAGACCAACACGCTAACTTGATTTTTATAGTGCTCGAGCCCACTGAAATAACAGTCAACGAATACACATGTCGCCACTGCTCGGACACGTTATATCTTGATTCCATGACAACAACTTACACACCCATAAACTTAGCCAAGCATATAATACTTTATTGCAAACATTATTTAAACTGTTTAATCTTTCTTTACATAATTATGT
This sequence comes from Gigantidas platifrons, assembly GCA_002080005.1. Classification (NCBI taxonomy): domain Eukaryota; kingdom Metazoa; phylum Mollusca; class Bivalvia; order Mytilida; family Modiolidae; genus Gigantidas; species Gigantidas platifrons. The sequence continues at coordinate 196,773 of MJUT01042999.1, forward strand.
AAATATTGCTATAAACCTTTTAATGAAAATAGGATATTTGGCTGTCGTACAATAAAAAACCCAATCAAAACGTTTTGCTGACATTTTGAATCCCTTTGAAGGTTAAAATTTATGATGTAATGAGAAACAAAAAATACCACACTGCCGAAACAGATCCAAAATCCATTTGTGAAAAACAGAAGAAAAATGGCAACATCAATACTCCTAATACACATTGTTTATATATGATATAACTTGGTACAGGCATTACAGTAAAAATGGTGAGTTACATTAGTTGTATCGACCCAAACCTAATGGATCAGAAAACTTTTACGTTTTTTATTTTGCGTCATATATCTCCAACTCAATCAATTAAATATACTGATATGATTTCATAATGCATTTAAAATAAAAGTTAAAAGTCTCATTTTAAATGATGATGCACCTTAAATTACCATTAAATATTTACTAAGTCTTTTTGTGTATCCTTATTATAATGTATTGATTCTTGTGTATAACTTTTATATAGTGTACTTTACAATGTATGTTGAAATACGTCAATGAGGGCCTCAGGGAAGATTAGTTATTAACTACTAACTGTGTAACCCTCTATAAATAAAGAATTTATTATTATTATTATTATTATTATTATTATTATTATAATTATTATTATACAAATTTGTTACACACTAATTATATTAGTGTTTCCTAAATCATATTACAAGGATGTGATTTTCACATTATTTCTTAATATGTTTAAAACATATGCGTATTTGCAATTAATGTTTGTATGTTTTAACACTGAAGAAAAAACTGACATACTAGCTGTTCCCGTGACTTTTAAGACCCGAACAAGGTATAAAAAAATGAAAAAATGAGCATATTAACTAACTTCCATATAATTTTCTCGAATATATCACTTGACAGCAAATACACAGAGCAGCAAATTATTATAATATAGTCGCTGTTAAATGCAATTGAAAAAAAAATGGTCCATATGATATGAAAACTGCCAGTTAAGATTACAACAAAATTCTAAAGAAATAAATCTTTAGATCAGTAGTTTCATGGAAATTTTAGACGGCTTCACAAACCGATAAAACTGTTCATTTATATGTACATGGTCCTATCTAATAGCTTTAAAATTGAAAGGGAATAATGTGCAAAAATATAATTTAAAATATAGGTGAGTCGCTTCTCTCCCCTCACAAACAATATAGGTAATACTAGCCACGGTACATTGTAAGTACATATTATTCGGCAGTAAAATCCCACTAACCAATGAAAGTTAGCAAAAATAATGCGTATTAATACGAACAAAAAATAATAAATTGGCCTAATACAATGAATATTGATCTATTATAAGAAAATACTATCATAAATGGGTCCACAATTCTCCATCAATTTCTGTAGATACTGGTATGTGATAACTGTCTACAGTATAATCCTCGTCATCAGATTGTATCTCTTGCATCATAGAGTCTTTATCTGACCTGTCTGATTTCCCAGTCAATGATATATCGTCATAAAGAGGATTAACATAAGTGTCTTTTTCTCTATTTTTAATATCTACTGATACTTTGTCGACGAGGTTATTGTTTTTGGGAACCAGTTCGTCATCACATCCACACACATTACGCCTCCTGTAATATAAGATTATGACATATCAATAAACGAGTACATATATATATTTTTATTATTGATAATCCTTTTAATGGTAATACTAATGTTTTAGTTTTAAGTACGTTTTGAAATCTTCTCTTTAATACCAAGGGAGAATTAATTGAGGAAAGATGTTTCACACCAAAGACTATGTTATTTATAACGCTACTAATAATTAACCTGATATTCTTAAAGGGGCATTATCTACCAAATCGTAAATTTTTGTTACCCATAAAAACTATCAGAAATGACTGATGCCTTAATAAAACGTGCTTCTGTAACTTATAAATGTTATGAAATGTACGCGCATCGGGGAAAAAACGTACAACTACTCGTGTTTTGAGATCGATCAAGAAATGGACGCCATCTTATTAATTATCGGCATTGCTTACGGAGTTTGCAGAATAGTCATTTCTGTGAATCTGCTTTTAGTCGGTGTTAATTACGGACAAAGAGCCACGCAAGTTGGCAGTTAATAAGCGACAAAATACAAATTATTCGTTTTTACCTGTCACTAGTAAGGTCAATTGCATACGGAAAAAGCGAGGTCAAATTATTTGCTTGCAAGCAAATAAGTAATCGATGGTAATTTTCGTTCTCAAAAGGCGGAAATTCGTTCGATAAGCTGTTTAATGTGAAATATTTACCTTTATTTCATCATTTTAAAGCTATTTACCGGTTTCCAAAGCATATAATTTGTTTGATCAAAATCGTAGCTAATGCCCCTTTAACTTGCTATGTCATAATTCGCGACATCGAGGTCAACCAATTCATGTCGGTAAGTACTGCACAAACACGAGCGGTATCATGTTCAAAATTGTGCAATAAAAATAAACGCTAGATTACAAAATCGCATATGTCTAATTAAGTAGGAAATTCGAAGTAAAAATGAAGTATTTGAGTTTCATTGAGAGATCAAAAAGAAGATATGAACACACTACGAAGGCAGATGTCTGCAATAGTGGAAATATACACTGACTAAAGGTTTGACTTAATCAAGGCTTAGTATTGTGGAAGCATTGGTATCTAGCTATTCATTGTCGATGTTAACTATTGTTCCCGTACCTGGCACGAATTTAAGCGTAATAAATTGGGGAATAAAGCAACAAAATATACACACCAACACAATTTGTCAACATTATCACTTTAATAAACGTCAGAGAAAACCGTAGGGCCAAACAAGAATGGACAATCCAGAGAAATTGGTAGCATTGGGAACACAAGACACAGGACGAAGACAAACAAAACAAACAACACAACACAACATGTGTTGGACACCACTATACGTAAAAAAAAAACACAAAACACAATACGGCATGAATCCTACAAACACAATTTAAGTTTGTCTCTATACAAGGGCTGATCTGATATCGGTAAACACATAAAAAATGTACAATGTGTCATGTCTTCTTATAGTTCCATATAAATGCCAAACTATTTTCCCCAAATAGACAGAAATTGTTGTGCAAGACAAACAACCAATCCACATTTTAACATTAAACTATCACCATGCTTTTGTGCTTATTGTACATGGATGTAATATGGGCATCATTAAAGATTACATTACTAAATAAATTGTGGTCAAATTCATTCAAGAACTTCATTCAAGATACATATGATGTGGAAAATTAAACTACACCATCGTTAGATTAAGCATTTACAAAATACCTAATATTAGTTCATAAATTATGATTAGCAACATGCATCATAACAATTTATGGCAAAAATGAAAGAGTGATTATAGAACGCACATTACAACATGCTATATATGTATATATATATTTTTGTTTTACTTGTTTATCTACTTAAAAATCAAAAATGTAATGCGCATAAATAAATAAATGTTAGAGAAGGCCGAAGGAGCAATCAAGAACGCACACATTTACTCGGCAAGAGGATTTGTCTATTTCATATAATCCGAACAACCAACAGATGGGTTGTGTTCTTCCATGGGGGTCCAACTAATTCCAACTTGCGGTAGACACATTCACCTACAAAGAAGGATGCCATTTCAACGAAAGCTTGCTTGCATTGGAACCAAAGATATCTATGTAAATTGATTGATTGATTGATTGATTGATTGATTGATTGATTGATTGATTGATTGATTGATTGATTGATTGATTGATTGATAGATGGATGGATGGATATGATTGATTGATTGATTGATTGATTGATTGATTGATTGATTGATTGATTGATTGATTGATTGATTGATTGATTGATTGGTGTTTAACGCCAACAATAGCAGTATTTCAGTTATATCGTGGCATCATCTATATTTAGAACAGTTTACAATGGTGAAGTAACATGAAGATGAAATATGACATGTAGCCTGAACAATGGAATAAAAAGAAAACATATTTTTTGAAAACGACATTGCATCCAGTATGATACCCATATACACGATAAATGCATAAATTCACACTACATCAAATATTCAAATATACATCATGATCAAAGGTTTAATATTACCAATGCAAATTTATGTTTTCCTGTGTTTTGATGTTGCCTGAAAAATAGATTTCCATGAGAGAATCGATTTTTTTTTCGAAAATAGCAAACTGTGGGATGGAGATAGTA
>MJUT01042999.1:243132-255222 GCA_002080005.1 Gigantidas platifrons
TTTTTTTCCGGAGTTTATTGATGTATAAAGCTGGATCAAGTCACTCACAAACTTACATAAAAGTCCTTCGGACATTTATTTGTTTGTGAGTAAATTGGTCCAGGTTATACATCAATAAACACCGGAAAAAATGCGTTTAATCCTATAATAATGTGCATATTCATTTGACATCAGATTATTCATTGTTTTTGTTTTTGTTTTTGTTTTAATTTCATATCAGTTCTAAATCCGACTTTTGCATTGGTGTATACATGTTAATGACTGCTCGAGGTTTTAGAGGTTTTCTAAAACGCAACGGAGATCTAGCAGTTGTCAATGTAAAGTCTTATTTCCTTCAATGAAATAAAAATAATAGTTACTGATGCACAGGGCAATATCGTGACTTATAGACTGTCTTTGGGATAGTAGTATTGATTTCAACACTGATGATGCGCTCGCTGCGGTTCAGGCATTATCAATGTTTCAGTCAACCCGGCTGTTCTTTGGGCAGTATATAAATAACGATAATACCATATACATAAGTAACAATCATATAATGCTTAGTGGGCAGTATTTCATCTGTAGTTATGACAAGAACAAGTATACATACAATAAGTAAGGTTTAAAGATCGAGGGACATAAAGTACAATGACGAACGAAAAGGCACAATATGATATAAAAAAACTCTACACAGAAACATAAGGATTAAGCAAAACAAACTCTGCAAAAGAAAACCGGGATGATCAACAATATTTCAGTCATATCTTGGCGGTCAGTTTAATTTGTGGAGGAAACCGGCGAAAACCTTCGACTTGCCTTAAGTAACTGACAATCTGTATAGTATAATATTGTATCGAGTACACCTCGCCATGAGTGGGATTCAAACTCACAGCTTTAATGGTGATAGGTTCTGATTGCATACGTAACTGTAAATCCAACTATCATGCGATCACCAGCAATACGGCCCCTTAAGAATTATCTAATATTACAGAGGAATTTCTTATTTAGCCAGAAACTTGTGTGTGGCCATGGGGGGTCTCCAGTTCTACTCTGGACATAATTAGGGATTTAAAACAACAGTTACGTATTCATTACACCCTCCTCATCTCTTTGAATACTTGACAATCCAAATCATAGCTAGCTCATTGTTCGTGCTAATAAAAAAAACCAATATGTCTATATTGTTTCTCTTTTCGTCAGTATATGACATTTATATTGGATGGCATTATATTCATATTTTTGTTTTTACTTCTTCTTTATCGCTAGATTAAAAAAAAAGAGCGGAAGATTAAATGTCGAAGAGTGGAGAGAAGAATTTGATTTTTCAAATAACTTTTTTCTCAAAACATGATATCACAGACAATTGATCACAATAGGTATTCAAAAATCCATTTAACATAAAAATACAATATTGAAATGGTTACATTAGCTATAAAAAAAATCTTTCTTTATTAATTTGGAAAATACATTTTCTTTTTTAATTTTCACAACGAGGAGAAGAAGAAAATAAAATGTCGCATTTTACAACCAGACCAAGCCAATAGTGAGAGGTAAGTTACATTTTCAGACACCAAGCTAATGCATTTTTGACGAAGATAATTGGATCTGTTTAGTAACTCAGTACTAGAACAATGACTGGTAAAATGTTCAATCTAATTAGGTTCACCAAGACCAATCCATTGAACCATATTCTGTATTAACTTTCGCAATAAATGACCATATAAATAAAACAACCATTACGTATTTGACTCTTTTATCAGCGTGTCTGATGACGTGTCTGATGACGGTTATTCCAGAAACACGTCCTGCGCACTAAATTTGATATGAACGTTTTTACTATAAATATGTATAAATCTACTGAATCAGGTTATTTACGAAACATGTAGAAGACCTTCGGACAATTGAATTAAATTAACCAATAGCTGACAAATTGATAAAGAAAACAAATATAATTTTGTGTCTAAGTGTAATGTTGAATAGTCTCTCATGTTCATTTACATCCATATCCTTTCCTATTAGTGGTATGTTTACAGTTCATTTAGGACAAAACGCATATCAATTTGTCTTAAAAATTGCTTCAGCATAATTTTTAATCATGACTTGACATATATCGTACCCCTTACAGTGTTAGTGTTATTGTGCTTCCTATTAAACTTTAAACAATATTTTAGTTATATCATGGAGGTCAGATTTATAGGTGGAAGGAAAATCGGAAAACCCCATCGACCTACCGCAAATCTCTTACAATCTTTATCATATAATGTTGTATCGAGTACACTTTATCTTGAGGTGGACACAGGTAAATCCATGCCCCTTACACCTTCTAAGAAGTATCCTTATTTAGTCAGGTTGGAGGTTTTGAGCGACTGTTAGTTCCTCGTCGTCTTTTTGAGTACATGGTAACCCAAGCCTTGGCTAGGTCATTGTCTGTACTTATAAATAAACCAATATATATTAATTTTCTTTCCGTCAGTGTTTGATATTGAAATTTTGATGTGATTAGATTGGTATTTGTGTATGTACTTCTTCATTGGTGCTAGATTAAAATCTTAAGAGCGGAAAGATCAAGTTTAAATGTCAAACAGTTGGATGACGAATAAAATATAATGTCACATTCTACAGCCAAAATGAGCCAAAGGTAAGACTGAACCGGAATGTTCAGGCAATGAGTTCATACAACTGTCCAATGATGTTTTGACGCGGTAATTGTAATTAAGTGCTAGAAAGTCGACTGGTACATTGTGTACTCTAATTAAGGTAATAAATCCAACCCAAATGATACATATTACTATCTATATGTGAACATCTCATATAAATAATAAAACGAAATGAAAAGCAAAAAATACTACACTGCCGGAACAGTTCCAAAGTCCAATAGAAAAATAGTCGAAAAACGCAAACTCGACACATAAAATAGCTTATTATATACTACACTCCGACAAAAGTTAAAATAGCTTATTATATACTACACTCCGACTAAAGTTAAAATAGCTTATTATATATACACTCCAACAAAAGTTAAAATAGCTTATTATATATACACTCTGACAAAAGTTAAAATAGCTTATTATATATACACTCCGACAAAAGTTAAAATAGCTTATTATATATACACTCCGACAAAAGTTAAAATAGCTTATTATATATACACTCCGACAAAAGTTAAAATAGCTTATTATATATACNTGGAAAAACGTAAAACCAGTTTGTCTTTGATGAAAGTTTTTAACATTGCATTAAAATGCAGTCTTCAGATTTTAAGATCTTTTAAATGCATCTATCGTGCGTATGTGTAAGGCATAAAAATCAATAACGAGTATATCCACCGCGTTTATTGTGAAGTTCTGTAACACGCCTCGTCATGCTTCGCACAAGACGCCTAAGCCGTTCTTGGGGGAACTGTTGCCACTCCTGTAAGATAGCAGTTCTTAATTCGTCAATATTTTGACATTTTGGATTGCGTTGGTTAATTTTTCGGCCAATAAAGTCCCATACATGCTCTATAGGGTTCATGTCTGGTGACATCGCAGGCCATGGAATTGTCTGAACAGCTTCTTGCTGTAAAAAATGTTGTACAATTCGGGCTCTATGTGGCCTAGCGTTGTCGTCCATGAACATTGGCTGTCAGCCAACGCATGATTGTCGAAATGGGGGACTACGCGTGGAGCGAGCACATTGTCACGGTATTTTTGGCCTGTCAGATTACCATCAAGAACGTACAAGTCCAACTTACAGTCAAAGGAAAAACAACCCCAGACAGTTACGCCCCCACCCTCAAAAGCAGTCGTGCCCAAAATGTGGTTGTCCTGAAATGAAGTGTTTCGTTGGCGCCAAACCCTTGCACGATCGTCGATAGGGCGTACCAAAAAACGACTTTCATCAGACCAGTGGACCCGTCTCCATGTGCGAATAGTCCACCCCAAATGATCATGTGACCAGTCAAATCGAGCATGGCGATGACGTAATGTCAACTTTGGACGTTTTATGGGTCGTCGCGCTCGCATTCCCTGATGGAGGATGCGTCTGATTACAGTGCGTGTGACAATGTGGCCTCCAAACGGTAAATTGCCACGAAGTGCACCAGCTGTACTGAATGGCCGTTGCCGCACCGGTCTGGATATGAGCCGGTCCTCTCTCGGCGTCGTTTTGCGAGGTCTACCTGCACGTGGACGGTCAGTAACATTCCCCGTTTGACGAAAACGATGCATCAGTCGTACAATGATGGAATGGTTAACCCTGAAGGGTCTGCCACCCTTCTATGGCTAAAACCACCGTTATGCATGCCAACAGCTTGCCACCTTTCTGGTATGATTAATTTTCGCCGCACCATACCAAACCAACAGAAAATGAAACTTAAAACTCAACACAAAAAAATCAGCTTTCGTTCGTAAACACAAATGTTGAAAAGTACACGTGGCACTTTACACACCCTGTCATATACACATAAATAAAGATCGATCAATAACATGCTTCACAGGTAAGTAAGTATGTGTGTACAGGTAACGAAAACAGCAAACCGATTTGAAATAAGTTCATTATTAGAAAAGATATTATTGAAACAAGTCAGGTGGTGCTTAACTTTTGTCACACTGTATAGATAGCTGTGAATTACAGAATTTTCCGAGTTAAATAAAAACGATAATTTCACAGTGAAATTATCGTTTTTATTAAACTCGAAAAAATCTGTAATTCTACGCTACACACGTAATATTGTGCAATTTAGCTCATTTTATATTAAATTCGATTCGAAGCATTTTTTTTATCTATTTAATAAATACTATAACTAATTCGTGAGTTACTGCGTTATTTGGTCATTCGTGACATATTTTTGATAATGAAACTCGTCAATTAGTTATAGTATAATTAATATATACCTCTTACATAAATATGTATGAACCTACTTATTCAGGGTATTTATTAAACATGAAAAAGACCAACCCAAATGGTACAGCTTACTATATGTGAACTTACATACCCTTCTCATATATAAAATGAAAAGTAAGTAATACCACACTGTCAGAACAGTTCCAGAATCTAATAGAAAAAGGGTAGAGACAATATCGGCACACCAAACACATAAAGTAATTTAGTATATACCTCTTATATAAATATGAAGACCTTTCTCATATGAACCATACAACCATTACGTATCTGACTCTTTTATCAGCGTGCCTGATGAAGATTATTCTATAAACATGTCATGTGCATTACGTATTATATACGTTTTTACTATAAATATGTATAAATCTACTTAATCAGGTTATTTACGAAACAGGAATAAGACCTTCGGGAATTGACTTATTTGTATTTTATTAACCAATAACCGACAAATTGATAAGAACAAGACAGCTTACATTGTATTAAGTATTTAATTCTATACTTGACATTTGCCCTATGAAATAGCATTACGCTTTAGCAATATGACAATTTGTCGCTAATTAAGACTTCTATTCATTTGTATATAATTGATGATGATGACCCTGCGCCTTTGCAATCACCGTAGTCTTTTGTTTTGTTGTGATTTTTATTCTTTTCTTTGAATGCTTGTCTGAAAAATAAAACGATAAACTAAATGAAAAACCCAGCAGCAAACAATTTCACAAGTAATAGCTTTATCCCTTTCATATATATATTTCGTATAAATAGCTTTATCCCTTTGCAGCAACAATTATGGAGAGGATTTATATAGGCTATTGCCTGCTATCCAATCCATTTCATTTAGTTATGAATAAAATATGTTTAAATTAAAATAAATTAAATTATCCCTTTCATGCTTAATATTGTTTCATAATAATACGACTTTGTGAAATAAAAATAGCGGTTAGTATTTATTTGCGTGTCATTTAATCCAATAACAGTGGAGCAAGCAATATAGACATTCAAAATGTTGCCAATCATACTATAACACATCTATAACTTGTGTCTGATCCATTGTCTGTATTTGTTTGACAATAAATATGTTTAAAGTACATCTAGTAAACACTACACATTTCATAAAATATAAAACATTCTTGATACGAAATAAAACAAAACAAGTGTAGTTTTGTGTGTTATGCTTTGCAGATTATTGCTTGTCCTTTGTCCCTCTTTCGTCTGGCTATTGTATTGTCTGTTCGTCGAGTTACGATCACTGATTACCCTTTGATAACTTCAAACCTTTCTCATAGTAAACTGTCTATTTAAGATATACCCAATGCGTGGTGTACTCGATGTGTCTTTAGGCGATAAAATATGTCATTGACCTGCATCACGTGGTCTTTTTCCGGTACCAATGGTTTCCTCCACCAATTATCCTGATTCATGTACAATTGTAGAAATGCCGTAAAGTTAAACATCATTTGGCCTATAAAAATAAACTTGTTCTTCCGAATATTATAGCTAAGTAAAAGAGATATCTCTAAAGCAACATGTCCTGGTGTTTTCATACCCCCGATCCACCGGAGGGGGATATACTGTTTACCACTGTCCTTCCTTCTGTCTGTATGTCCTTCCGTCCGTCCCAAGATATTTTTCGTCGCATTTTTCTCAGCAACTATTGATGGCAGAAATCTGATATTTGGTCACAAGCTTCATATAGGTACCCCATATCGTGGGAAGCGTTTTGGGACCCGTCACATGTCTACTTCCTGTTTGCCGAAGAGCGGGGTTATCATAAGTGAGCATTAACTCACAGTTCATCTGGTTTTGCTTTGTGTTCAAAATCGGAAGTGAGAGGTGGTAGCTCCTTTTGTTGATACATATATTACTGGAACTGTTGACCATCACTGTTTAAGGTGCCTTTTCATACTTTGTAATGATAAATGTAAGTTTGTTTCAGTATGTAATGTTGAACAAAAGGTATGTACTTAAATACAGGGTGTACATTAGTTGGTAGGTACAATTTGACGTTCATTCAATAAGCATAATTTAAAGCTCTTGCAAATGTATACAATAGGAGGCATAAAAATATATCTATAAAAAATACTTTCACCTTAAAACTGGAGCGAAGAACAGACGAACATTCATCAAATCCACATTTGCAGCAACAACCATTTTCTAGTAAGTCAGGTGCTATAACTCGGTCGATACCTCTGGTGGTGGACTATTGTTCCCGACGATAGCATCCGCCCAGTGGTAAATGTTTCGGCAATGACATGGTTTATTAGACATACTTATAATTAAAATTTACTAAGGTTCTCTTTCCTCAAGTACAAGTGACCTTAGCAGATTTTGACTATCCTGTTTAGGCCCTTTTGCTTTCCTGCTGCCCAAAATTTAAATTATTTGGCTTTCCTATCTTTCGATTTTGAGTTTACCTGACGAAGGTTATTACTGAAAATTTGATATCTGCGTTTTATTAGTCTGTATCGCACATTTCTAGTTCATTGTGTCATATTATACATGATTGAAATAACTTAATATAAGTTTGCAATCTTCCTTATATGATCATGAGTGTAAAAGTATAAGGTACACAGGTTGTCCCCATTTTAATGGCAACAGCTTGCTGAATAACAATTCAACCAAACTCGACAATTTAGTTGTTGTCGATCAATAGTTTGTTGACATATTTCTGCACCCATCCCATCCATATTCATTCACATACATATTGTCTTTCTAGTCATTTCAGACTAGAAAGTCAATATTTATGTGAATGAATGAATGAATGAATGAATGAATTTTATTCTCATAAACCAAATACATATAGTTACAGTGAACTAAATAATAATATACAACATATTAAGTTTTGTACATGTGGGAAAAAATTACAATTACACTCACCAGAAGATGGGACTTTCATATTAATCATCTTATTAATTTGCATAGTTTTTCTAATACAAAAACATCACGTGAAGAAAATAACTCATTAAATTTGAAGGTATTGACATTATTACATTATGTTTTATTGTGGGAGGTCATGTATTTGTGACCTACGGGTTTCCAGTTTGACTTTTTCTACTATTTTGATCTTTGATTCTGGAAATGTCCCGACGGTGTGGTATTTTGTTTTTGTTTTTCATTTTATTGTATGATAACAGAGATTATCATATACTTGTATGATAAGAGAGATTATCATATACTTGTATGATAAGAGAGATTATCATATACTTGTATGATAAGAGAGATTATCATATACTTGGATGATAACAGAGATTCAATTTCAACTTCAATTTTGTTACTTAGTAACATCCGCAGAGCAGACATCTAACTAAGGAATACTATTTACACATAACGCGCGCAGCAGAGCCTCAAAGTTTAAAAGATAACAAGTATTTACACTGTACATAATATCATAGGAACGGTTAGTATTGTTCCTTTTTAGCCACCTTAAAGGTGTCTAGATCTGGAATGGCTATAAGATAATCATATACTTGTAGATAATATAGCCAAAATTTTACCCTGTGATAAAACTTTAAGCTTTGTTTAGAATAATAAGAGGAATCATGCTTATTTCACCCAGTTTCACAAGAATGGCCCAAGCGGGATGAAAAAGCAAGTTCATTAACTGCTTCCGGAATGTTATTACATGCCTTTCAGTCAATGTTCGTAAGTTCACTTCATGAATTTCCGGAAAACTGTGTTTACAAACATAGCGCACTATTTACTGTTTAATTAAATAGTTGCACAGAAAATTATTAACTGCCAATTTTCTCTCTTATGATATTGAGAGTGCTAAAAAGTGCATTTATTGGATTTGCATACTAAACCAATATTGTTTTGGTTATATAACTACAATTTTGTATGTATTTAATTCTAGCCAAAAATGACTAAACATTTTGGTATGAATCAGTAATTTTCTCTGTTAAAGTATAATATAAACATATCATGACATGTCATTTTTCATATCATACCCTTTATCAGCCTCTCGGGCTGCTATCATGACCTAGGGCTGATAAAGGGTATGATATGAAAAAATGCCATGTAATAAACTATATTTATATTCATAGAAAATTCATAAATAATATCAACTACATGATTACATATAAATGAACATTAAAGATTACTGAAAGGGCAATCAAAAATGGACAATGCAGAGAAACTGGCAACATGGTGTATGATATTGCTTAATGCAACAGCGTTTTACAGTGTCATTATAGCATCTTTCGTACTTTGAGTAAGATCCTTTAAAATGTTTTAAGCAAAGATGCTGGTACCGAGATACAGTAAAAAAAACAAGTAAAACAGAATAAGAGTATTACAGGTCTCAACTACTTTAAAATACTACGTCATTTATTACATAATGACACATTGAAAATGATTGTATTCTTTAAATTGATGAGCGGTTTAGAATTCTGGTTTTTTCTTTGACATTTTATATCGTCGTGCTAAATTGAAAACTGCAATTTGCAGATTCTGTAATTTAATAGTCATGCAACTGCAAACTCCTACAGCATCCGCAGCTGCAATGATCTTAACTATAGTACGCCTAACATTATGCACTTACCTCTAGGCAAAGATAAACTTGATTTATCAACACAGAAGAATATCAACCACGAGTGACATAATTGCAATGTTGTACTTTCTGAATGCTATCATATATGTGATGGGGGCCGTCATGGTCGTGATCGTATGGTAGTTGGATGTGCAACTGCATATGTAAGCAGTGTCACTAAAGGTGTGGGTTGGAATCCCGCTCATGGCGGAATGCACTCGATACAACATTATGTGATAATGTTTATCAGTGCCTTGCGCCAGGTCGGTTGTTTTCTCCTGGTACTCTGGCTTCCTCCACAAAGAGAACTGATAACTACGATATAACTGAAATATTGTTTAAAGTGGTGTTAAAGGACAAATGACACGATTTTTTAATTTTTCACAAAACTTAGTGAAATACTTCCAAAATGCTGTAAAAATAATTTCTTTTTCACTTTCATGTGATTAACGATACGTACAAAGGGATAAACACCCCTTTTATCGCCCTTTCTGCTGACCTAGAAATTATGCAGATTTTGAGTGCGATAACGAGGTTGAACCACTCGTGACGTCACATGCGCCAGTCATCCATTTCTAAATCAGTTGATTGATATCGATACGAAATTTCCATAACAAAGTCGTGATTAGCAAACCAAAACAAACATCCACGTGGGTGAAATAACAAGAAGTTTCAAATGGTGTCCTGAATGGAATTAATTGAGAAGTATTTGTAAGTTCAATTGTCATTTATTTAGTTTTTTTTTCTCTGTAAAAGACAAAAATTCAAAAGTGTAACCAAATATTTATGATTGTGCCCCTAATTATAAAATTAAAGCAGTGATCAATAAACATGTCACTTGTTTGATTACTGCCCAAGGCTAAAATATGAGATAATTGTTTGAAGAACATCACACCTGTCACCTTTATAATTACAGCTAAGTTGACTCAATTTGAGACATTTTAAATAAATCATAACAAATAAATTAATCTTTTCCACTATAAGGGAATTGTAAAAGAAATGAGAGCAGTATTAAAAAATGATTAAAATAAAATAAATCACTTGATAAACATTTCTTGGTCTACTAGATGTAGAAGTAGAATCCTAAAAAGGGGGACATATTAGCACTACGTAGGACAGTCACCTTTCATCTATAAAACTTTCGTAAATTTGAGGGGGGGGGGGTACGTGGTACGATATCATCGTCAGAACAACCTGTTGACTTACATTATTTCAGTTTTTCGTTCAATCGCGTGTTTTCTTTTCGATTATTGTCAACAAATAAACAAAACCTATAGTCTCCAGTCGGTGTTTATCAGTCCGTCCTGAGCTTGGGAACTTTCATCGATATCGGAGTCTTCTGATGTTGAATGTTCTCTTTCCTGTTGACTTTGATCATTATTCAGGGAATTAGCAAGGATTTTGAGACCATTGGTTACTTTTGCGGAACATTTTTTTTCTAATTAAGAATAAACAAGAATGTAATGAGCTTAGTTTTAAAATCAGTTACTTTGCCTTATTTATTGGTTAGTAATGGAGATTGAAAAGCTATGGAAACCTCCTAGGATGTGAGCATACTCTGCAAATTAGCAACCAACTGATAAAATATAACATTGGCACTATTTTGATCTAATCTAATACCACACAAATTGTAACCCCCCCTTTTTTTAAATATTACTGTGCTTTGGTTTAATACCACACAAATTGTAATAACCCCCTCCCCACCCTTTTTGAACAGTGCTTTGGTCTAGTACCACAACAGTTGTAATAACTCGTATTTGCGTAGTCTTCAGCAGAAAAAATATGTATCTGACAATTTGTACAACTTCTCTGTGTAGGTAATGAATATACAAATGTATAGAACATACGTCAAAAACTGAAGCAAGTTGTAAAATAAATAATTATTTCTCAGACCTCATAATCAAAATGCAACAATTGGAATAAAAATACTGTAGTTAGTAGTATTTTTTTTTAATTGCAGACAGTGTCTGTCTGTTCTATAAATAGAACGTAATTGTTACCTGGATGCTGATCGATAAAAAAAACTTGTGCGTCCTCGTGCAGTGCATGGCCAACCTTGGCATATATGAGAACTAAGATTTCATTTCACAGATATGAGAATAAATACATCAAAAGTTTGTTTGGTTAAAAGTAGCTTCGGTGGATTGCGAACTCCTGTTGATCGCGCTATTTTTATTTTTTAAGTTTCTGACTTTTCGAGAAAACCACTTTCAAAATACTAAGTAATGGATAATATTTCAGTAAAGATGATGTCGACATTTTAATAAATGAAAGGTAGCAAAAATAGTTCGTTGTGGTGGTGGACATTGTGACGATTATTGTACAATGAATGACGATTACAATCAATCAATATATATTTTGACCGCGACTTTCTCAAAATGACGATTACAAAAATATGTCCATTTAAAATACATACTGTGGCATTTTGAGTACATGCCATATTGATAACTATAAAAAAAAATCATTATCGTTGATTGAATTCTTTGTCGGGATCATTATCATTACCAGGTAAATCAACTTGAACCAGGTGTCCGTGAGATCAAAGATTATGCAATCAAAACACAAATTCTATAATCCGTTGATTGGCTTGTAAAATGTAATAAAATTGTCATTGTAGTGACTAGGCCTAATTAGCTTTAATCAGCAAATGAAAAAGAAGAATGGATTGTTACAAACATTTTTCTACGATTTTTTTTTTTTTT
>MJUT01042999.1:264388-298541 GCA_002080005.1 Gigantidas platifrons
GAGGTAATCAGAAGCCGTAGATCGATGACGGACAGACAACACAAAGAGGTAATCAGAAGCCGTAGATCGATGACGGACAGACAACACAAAGGGGTAATCAGAAGCCGTAGATCGATGACGGGCAGACAGCACAAAGAGGTAATCAGAAGCCGTAGATCGATGACGGACAGACAACACAAAGAGGTAATCAGAAGCCGTAGATCGATGACGGACAGACAACACAAAGAGGTAATCAGAAGCCGTAGATCGATGACAGACAGACAACACAAAGGGGTAATCAGAAGCCGTATATCGATGACGGACAGACATACAATACAATGACAAAACAAATACAAAGGGACAAGCAATAATCTGCAAAACACAACACAGAAATATGGTATGGTAATACCTTTCAAAGATGACATAAAAAAAAACTTCTTCCAAGCTTTAATTTGTATTTTCTTTAAAACGGATGTTTACATGGCACAATGGTATTAGTCAGATTATTATCAAGATGAATGAAAACTTGAAAACTGAACAAAGTATAATAGAAATGTAGTAGTTAATCTATTTAAAATTATATATATGTATTGTATCAAAACGTAGAAATCAAATTTAGTGCGCACGACACTTTTCTGGGATAACCACCCAAAATCGAGAGATTGAAAAACCTTATAATTTCAAGTCTTGGGAGCAATAAAACCAAAGTGCGTCTTATATTTTATTTTATTTTTTGTCATTGCACTACCATCCAACAACATTCCTCATGGGGTTCATATTTTCAACCGACCGATGAACATACCTAATCTTGGGAGTATTAAAATCGAGTACACACGCACAGAGACTAGTCTGTAAATTTAACTGTCTTTCATATGATTGGACGGTCAAAGATAAATTAATAGTGATAGCTCAAATCATAAACACTAAATTTCATTAATTTGGATAATAGTATGTATTATCGGGTGGCTTAAGACTTCTAAGTCCTTTCCCCATTCATGACTTATCACCGGGTTTGTAACTAGAGTAACACGACGGGTGCCACTAGTGGAGCAGGAACTGCTCCCCATTCAAGAGCACATGAGCTGACCGCCGGTTTTTGTGTGATACGTGATGCTTTAGTTTTCTGTGTAATGCTTTGTAGATCGTTGTTTGTCCTTTTGTGCTTTTTTGTTGGTTATTGTATTGTCTGTCTGTCTTCGATTAACGGATTATGATTACCCCTATGGTATCGTCAAATTGTACTTTCACATGATAAAAGGAAAACACCATGTAGCAAAGGATAAACATTACGCCTTCACTGATTGGTATCTGTTTAATTGGTATATCCAATACTCCATTCCAAAGTTCATGCCTAGGGTACCAGACACAAGTAACATCAACCTGATATTGAGATCAATCTATGAAGAGCAATATCCTTGCTAGAGCATCTAGATTAAGAGAATAAATTACTTCAATGCTTGTGTAACAGAAATAAACTAACCTTTCGGTTATGCAATATTAACGTCATCAGATATCACATTGGAAATGTAAAACCCCTGTCAAAGTACATAAATGCTACAGAAAATCGAAGAAGCAATCAAGAATGGTTAACCAGGAGAAACTGGCAACAGTGTATGGGCTTTCGAGACACAGGACGAAGACAAAGAAAGCAAAAAACACAACATAAATAACAAAAAAGATGAGCAACACGGTCCCAACCAAACACCGGGTTGAAAACCTGGCGCCGACGATGGGAAAACAGCTCCACCGCCTACAAGAAACGCATAGCATTTTAGTGGCTACAAATTAATGTTCATTATATTCATATGCTAACTATTCAGGACCATGCATTGATGCCATAATTTGGATCATTGATTGTGAAAGTATCAATTCACAAATCTTCAAGCAGATAAATGGTTAGCACTTTCATACTACAATATTTGAAACAAGAAGACATTCTTACTTTTGAGAATAAGGAAGCGAAACAAAAATAACATGTAAACCAAAAGTTAGAGAAAAATGAAGGAGCAATATAGAATAGACA
This sequence comes from Gigantidas platifrons, assembly GCA_002080005.1. NCBI lineage: Eukaryota > Metazoa > Mollusca > Bivalvia > Mytilida > Modiolidae > Gigantidas > Gigantidas platifrons. Next base: position 266,391 of record MJUT01042999.1, read on the forward strand.
ATCCAGAGTTATTGGCATTGTTGGGCACACAAGACACAGGCCGACGAGATGTGTTTTTGTTTTGTTTTTCTTCGTCTTGTGTACCTTATGTTGTCAGTTTCTCTGGATTGTCCTTTTCTGATTGCCCCTTCGGTATTCTCTAAAGTTTATTTACAGTTTCCCTGGATTGTCCTTTTTTGATTGCCCCTTCGGTATTCTCTAACATTTATTTTATGCTTTGTTTTAGGCATAAAATAAACGTTAGAGAATACCGAAGGGGCAATCAAAAAAGGACAATCCAGAGAAACTGGCAACATAAGGTACACAATACGAAGAAACACAAAACAAAAACACAACACATTATGTGTTGGACACCACTATGCGCAAACACAGAGATATAACGTAAATAAAACATGCGTCCTCTTACAATCAACAGGAGGTGAAGACGAACAGAGCATCGTCAGTATGATACATCGTAACGGACATTACAATAGGTAACTCAGAACGTAAAAACTAATAATAGGCAACACGGACCCTCCCCCCCCCCTAAACAAAAACCAAAAAACGGGAGATCAACTCATGTGCTCGCGAAGGGTAAGCAGGAATTTTTGTAGTGATGACTTCAACCTAGGAGCAACGTAGCCTTTGGGTCAGCAGCTGAGTTCTGTCCAGAAAATCACTGTACTGGGCAGAAGCTCTAGAATAACGTATGAGTGAAATGTAAACTCCAGACGCTGGTGATGCTGGAAAATTGCTACTGATGAAGTTATATTAGACTTCCTCTGCATTGCTATTATTTTTATTTTTCGTATTTCAATAAACATGACTGTTTTGTCCACCACGTACTGCTTGCACATAATAAAGTGCGCCGACTGACTACTACGAACCTCAGTAAAAATGGGTAAAAAGAGGATTAAGTAAAGTTTGAATATACCAAAAGGAGTAATCAGAAGCCATTAATAGAGTAAGAACAGACAATATGGTGTCTAGAAGAATAAGGAGGAAGAACGATCTACAAATTACTTTATAGAAAACTAATATCGAGCAACACGAGGCCCACTAAGCAATTCCTGTTCCACTAGTGGCATCTGTCGTGTTACTGTTAAGATACACGAGCATAATTCATTTCAAGACATTATAAATTAAGAAATGAAATAACATCAGCCAAATTATTATATCGGTCACGAACACTTTCCAGACACAATTTCGATACTGTGTTAATGAATAAAAATACGCAAAATAAAATGCTCATTTTCATTCAACATTCCAACATCATCTGCATATGGTCGATATATCTCTCTGATACTCGGATATTCCAGAGCTTGTGGTTCCTTTCAGAATAGAGGGTTGCCGCTAACAAGGAAGCTACAGACTTAAGGGTTCCTATTGGATAAGTTAAAGTCGTCACTTCGAAAGTTTTACTGTCGCCAACATGACTTGGTTAACGGTTAAGAAATATATGTGTCACAAATGTTTGTCGTAAGGAATACCTGGTCTTTCCTCCTTCATGACTTATCAACGGGTTTGTTACTAGAGTTACACGACGGGCGCCATTAGTGGAGCAGGAACTGCGTACCCTTCCGGAGCTCATGAGGAGTTCATGCATAAAATAAAATGCCGCGTATACACTGGATGTTATTTCGCAACATGTACTCTTCAATTTCGGATTATATCCAACAAGAAATTACTTAAAAGGTATGCGATTTTCTATCAAATTGTTATTATTGAAATATTGGACTTCAAGAATTCAATATGACAGCTCATTCACACTAGAACCCTTCGTTACAGCATGTCAATTGTAGGTTTGACGGTATAGAGTAGCCAATGAAAAAAACATGTTATATTATAATTGCATTAGAATAATATATTTTATTATCAATTGAAAATTTTTACCATTTTGATGAACTAAAAAGAAAAAAAGGGGGGTGTCTTTCCCTTTCTATTTTTAAAATATCGAATAAACTAAGCCTCACTTTTCAAAGGTACGACTTGCAGTTACGTAATCTTGACTAGAATTGGATTATAATAGCCCAATAAGCCAATAGCTGTTATAATTTCTATTTGCCTGTAATTATGTAGAGACCAACTTCACTACACAATCCTTGTAAATTTAATTTCAATGATATCTTTAAATAAGAAAGTGCATTTTGTCATTATTTTCGTGAGTACAAATAAAATGAAATATCACCTTTTTATCTAACTTAAGGCTGTGTAATTACAATCGTATGACATAAAAGTGCATTTAAATGGCAGATATAACATCACAATATAGTAGAATGTCAATTAACATCTATATATATCAGCTTGGTAAATTAAATGCTGAGTGGGAATACAATGATGACCTAAAAAATATCAAACTGTCGGAACATATCCAGAATCCAATAGAGAAATAATAGTGAGAGGCAAAATTGGTCACCCTAACATACAAATACATGACCGCTCGTTATACTGGCTTGGTACAGGCACTTCAATAAAAAGTGGTGGAGTTAAACTAGATTTATGGGCCCAAAATTGTTTTAAAATAGAGGATATCTTTGACATTTCTGGAACATATCTGTGCTGATGAAATTGCTATATATTTATACATTAACATTTTAAGACGAGACGGTTGATACGAGGTCCATGCTTGTGTATTAGTAAGTGAAAAGTACACTTTTTCGATGCATTCAACCTGATAAGAATTCCGTCATGATGACACCTAGATATTAACACAAGGTCACACGTCTGTCTTTATTTTGCTGGTGGTTTCTTATAGTTTTTTTTTATCGTTGGTTTTACATATTGCTTATTTGTGTTGCATTGTCTCTCTGTGTTGTAGATGATTGCACGTTTCACTCTGTTGTTATTTCGTCTTTCTCTTATTAAGATTGCTTCAAAATGTTGTCGTCTTGACTCCCATGGTATCTAATACTTATCAAAATCAAATAAAATGAAGGAAATGTCAAAATGAGTGTATGAAAAATATTCTATCAGAAAAGATGGCGATAGCCATAATGTATAGAATACCGGTGGTCATCTCAAATTATCTATTAACCGAGTTCACTCTCTGTTGTAGCTTTATTAAGATACATCATGGCTTTACCTCTCCACATTTTGTATTACATGGTTATAAATAAAGTTGAAGGACAGTGACCTCTAATTTATTGTTTGTTTTAGTATCAGTCTAGACAAATACGGTATAAAAAAAACCTCATTTCTCAATATAACATATAATATACCAATATATTTTAATAGGGACATCATGTTACTCTTCAGTATTGGTTTTAAAATATCTTTTGATTTGTTTTCACCTGTAATACAATACGATTGTATAACAGATTATGGCACTAATTATTTTTTATTCGAACTTTATATATATCAACAAATATTTACTAGACATCAAAGACGCAAACATAAATTTTGATCTCCAAGACACGCTACATATGATATATGAAATGTAAGCAACATCTTAATGTCGGTAAAGATATGAAGCACATGATCATAGAAGGTACTGTCATCTTGTCTTAAAGAGCACCTCTATGTAACAAACCACTGTATATAAAGGGCAGCTTCATTTTACCCATTAATGAATAGTGTATATAATTTTAACCTGTATACAAATGTATAAATAGCAATTGCTCATAAAGACTACATTTAAAGGTTCCCTTCAGTGTCCTTTGATTGTTTGCCATCATAAATTACCACAGATGATATATTTGGCCACTGTTTTTATATTCAAAATCTAACTTCTGATCTTATTTTAAAGATGTCCTTAACGAACTGGGCTTGTCGTATGTTTGTTGTGAGTTATCTGTCCTTGAACTGGCCTTGTCGTATGTTTGTTATGAGTTATCTGTCCTTGAAATGGCCTTGTCGTATGTTTGTTGTGAGTTATCTGTCCTTGAACTGGCCTCGTCGTATGTTTGTTGTGAGTTATCTGTCCTTGAACTGGCCTCGTCGTGTGTTTGTTGTGAGTTATCTGTCCTTGAACTGTCCTCGTCGTATGTTTGTTGTGAGTTATGAGTTATCTGTCCATGGACTGGCCTCATCGTATGTTTGTTGTGAGTTATCGTATCGTTTGTTATTTATATAAAGTCTTATTTGGTGATTGTTTACTGCAAAACACTAAAAACAAAATACTAGATCTACATGTACCTATACATTAGTACAATAATCTATGACTGGCTAATATTTCATATCAGTTCTAAATTCGGCTTTTTGATTGGTGTAGAGATGGTCATGTGCCATGCATTAATCTGCGTTAAAGAAATTCACCAGTCATTAACATGATAATGCCCGCGTGCATTATCATATTAATGACCGTTCAAGGTTTTAGAGTTGCGACGTCCCCTTTTTAAAACGCAAGGGAGATCGTGCAGTTGTCAATGTACTAAAATGAGTAAACTTATTTAGAAAGTCTTATTTCCTTCAATGAAATAAAAATAATAGTTACTTATGAATATGGCATTATCGTGATAGATAGATTGCCCTTGGGACAGTAGCATTGACTTCAACACTGATAATGCCCTCGCCTGTGGCTCATGCATTATCACTGATTCAGTCAATATTACTGTCCCTTGGGCATTCTATAAATCCCGATAATGCCCTATGCACAAGTAACTATTACAATGTATATAATTAATAGCTATCATATGACTGTTAGACAACAGAATACAATGGGTATATTTGCTAGTAATATAGGTATAATTACAATTAATATAGCTGTAACTATACTTGATAATTTACTGCTAATGTATGTCTTACTAATGACACCTTCAGGTAAACACAGCACTAATTTCTCCTATTGTAAATATATGTGTCAGTTGGTGCATTATTCATTGTTAGTGTTGAGGTGAATGGAGGTTGTAGTCACGGTCAACTTTCAGCTATTATTCCTTAGGTTCGCCGTTTCTTAGTTAGATCATGACTGCCAGATTAGATGGTGGAATTCCGTACAATTATAAGGTATTGACCGGTCAAACACCGGCTTTGATTAGGTGTTTTGAAACATTCGACTTGAAAATGAATAGTGTCATTAGGTGCCATTTTTCATATAGCTTTTTGCTTAAAAAATAAGTTACGGAAATTTAACCCACATGAGTGGTGTTAGACATGTAGCTATATTCTACTTTGTAAGCCATTCAATCCAACGACCCCCTAAAGGTTGGTGGGGTTTTTTTTAAATACATAAAATTGCATGTATAATTTTCTTTCTGAGAAAACATTCTTTAATAAAAGCAAATAATGGCAGCCATAAGTTTGTTGGACATCTGGGCAATTTGGGTATAATTATTCTCGTAAAAAAAATTCTCCCGATCGATAGCGAGTGATAAATTGCGATGAAAATTATTTTTTATGCGTGAAATTGTAACTTAAGCTTATGGCTTCCGTACGTTATTCCGATTCTTATAGGACAAAGCTACTTATTTGTGGAAGTAGAGGGTATTATGGAAAATGCATCTCTTAGCAAAATCCAGTAACGTTTATGTTTAGAGATGTTTCGTCTCACGAGTTACAATTAAGTTACTAATTTGTTTCAATTTGATGGTCTTTTAGTTTTAGCAATTAAAACAATCAAAACAATTAAAATATTAAAAATTCGTAAATGCAATCAGAAACCAGCGTTTGTCCTTGTCTTTCAAAACAACGTCACCGGAAGTCCACAATTCACAGGCCAAAGGTGAGATATATTTATTTTTCTGTAAAAAGTAATATGTCAAGAACCATGGCCCTCTATAAATATATGGGAATAGTCTGGAGTAGTGGCTGCAATACTTATGTTAATATAAATGTGCGAAGCATTTTATATAGAGAATTTTATCACGACACTGTTTAAATAACTAATAAAAGACGTAATATTAGAATGAGTAGGAACTGTATTGATTTTGATATAATTTCTTATCTTTATTTAAAAGATTGGCATTTTGTTGACCTTCTTAGCTCACCTGGTCATGTGAGGTATTGCCATTACTTGGCGTTCGTCGTCGTCTGTCGTCGTCATCCGCGATGTCGTTGTCACCGTCTGTAAACTTTCACATTTCAATCGTCTTCTATAAGGCCACTGTGCCAATTGGAACAAAACATGATAGGAATGTTCATGTCCTCTAAAAACGTTTTTGTTGATCGGAGGTACGCAACCGAAACAAGAGGACCAATGGTGTCAAAATGCGTGTTTTCTGTTATTAATCGTCTTCTCTCAAACCACTTGGCCAATTTGAACCATACCTGGTAAAGATGTTTATTTGGTGGTTCTCTAATAAAAATCATGGTTTACTTGTTGATCGGAAGTACAGAAATGAAAGGTTCAAAGGTGTCAAAATATGTGCTGGTTTTTTTTCTTAAATCTCATTGATTAGTGCATAATTCTTCTGCATTTGCATATTCATAACGTTAACATATTAAAAGTAGATTTAGATCTGAGATACATCTATTGTATGGATAATTCGAATGTCACAAGTCAGAAAGGGGCAAGGATATGATTGGAAATGTTTGTATAACAACGGACCACCAACTACCATCAATTATAAATAATAACAACTACAGTAGCTGTCTCTAAATTAGAGCCATTCATGTCCGTCACAAGTTGATTTTATTGATTCGTCTTGGACACTTTATTGTTATTACCCCATCACAGGCTATCCATATGAGTTGTAACAGAATATGTAGGATTATAAAGAGTAAATCTAACACTGATAGTGAACAATTAACGAAATGAATAAATAGTCATCTTTCACTTCAGATTATTGAACACAAAGAAGTCCAAGACATATGTCAATGGACGTTTTGGGACTGGTACTAAATTATGGCGGATTTAAACTGGTTAATGGAAAATAACCCTCCCATATTTAATATTTGGATCTCCAACAGAAACAACCGACATAAATGGAACTGACATCTTGATCATATTCAGAAAATTCTCATTTAATTGACATATATGTGTGTATAAGATCTAAAATAAGCTTATCACCACTGATGTTGAGGGTTCGAATCTCGATCAGGGTGAGATGTACAATAATTTGTGTTTGTGACTTGCGACATGTCTGTGGTTTTCTCCGGGTCCTCCGGTTTTCTCCACCAATGAAACTAACCGCCACGATATAGCTGATATAGTGTTGAAAGTGGCGTTAGACACCATCAAACAAACAAACAAACAAACATTTACATAAAAAATCATTTCTTATTTGATTATATTGATTTAAAGGTGTGTCTAAATTTATGTATAATTATGTCTAAAGAATTAAAATAGTAAAGTACAAATATCATTATGCAATAACTCCTATTTTTATTTAATCTTTAATTAATTCGTGTAGGTTAGTGGGACAACAAAGAACAAAAGCAGGTTATATCTATCAATAATTGCGTGCATTGTTGAAATATTAGATATGTTTGTCATGTGAAAATTACTTTACCAAACGGAAGCTTGTAAAATCCTTAGTTCACAGACGTTAATCCGCAAGGCAGAGGTGTCTCATTTTTTTCTGATCTATATATATTTTTTAAAGCATTACTTTGTAACTGATATCATCTGTCGTTTCAATACAAAGAGTTCATTTAGCCCATATTCGTATTAGGAATGTTGATCAGAGGTTGATACAGTATATACATAATCTGCAATAGTCTTTTTTAGTTGAAACATATTTTATTGTGCATAACAACAAATGGACAATACACAGTTTTCAGCTTAGAACGTCTTCTCAAGTAATTACATAAATTTACATATAACCATTATTCCATGTATATATATGTGCTTTTAAAATAACTACTCCTTTACATCGGGCGCACATACAGAGGGGTACCTGCAGTGCGTCTAAATTTAATACATTTGTTTTAATTTGAAAACGAAGAAAAGTTATAAACAGAAAAGAAAAATTCACATGTCAAAGATTTGATTTGATTTGATTTGATTAATTGTTTTTAACGCCACTTTCAGCAATATTTCAGCTATACACGTGTCAAAGGAATATACGAGAATGTCCAGTATTTCGAACACACCTTTAAAGGGATCCAGCACAGACAATTGAGGCACACCCACATGCAAGTTCCCAAGACATGAAAATGCATCTCTCATCTGAATATTCTCTGAGAACGATAAGAAATATACTTTTTCAACTATCACAAGCTCCCTTTAATACCAGTTTGTCCTCTTAATACAGCAGTTATTTTATCCAGACGGTATCAAACGATTTGCTTATATCTGCAAATATGAGACTAGTCTTTTATTAAACTAACAGTTATATTTTCACCGGCGTAGGTGTGGACCGGGAAGTGAAGGCGTTTTAGGAATGGACCGGACAGTGTGCGGGAGACAAGTTTTCAAATCTGTAAAGCAAAACAGAAAGGGGTGCTTTGGTTTCAAAGCATACCGTTTATATAACATTGGTTAACTGGACAATATTTTTAATAAATTCAGCGTTTTCGTCATTTTTTGCAAATAAAAGTAGGGATGGAGAAGCATAGTTTGCGCAGGTCATCTAAGAGTTTGTGATATACATAACTAATGGCTTATACTCACACTAACACTGAACATATTAAAAATAAAACAATACGTAAAATTACGGACAACTTCTTCACAGACATCTCAATAAAATAAATAATATAAATACAGAAATCTAATATCGTACGTACGTTACGTTTCGTGGGTACTTTTAGTTTAAAAAAATGGAAACAAAATGATTGAAATCTTTGGGGCCATGAAAAGCAAAAGTCCTAAATAATATAGCCAAAGCCGGTGAAAGATACATATGCCGGAAGAAAATGAACCTAAGTTTGGGAATCCTTGAAGGGTTAACCATATATGCTCATCTTTATTATTACAGTTTGTATATGTATATGTGTTGGCACAACTTGATTTACAGCTACATATGCAATCAGTGCCTCGGTTGTAAGTTCGATTCCCGCTCAGACGATGTGTACTCGATATACCATATGTGATAAAGTCTGTCAGTGACTTGCGGCAGGTAGGTGGTTTTCTCCGGGTTCTCCGGTTTCCTCCTGACAGCCACGATATAACTGAAATATTGTTAAAAGTGGCGTTAAACACCACAATCCGAACCCCTAAACTCAGAGTCGTCTTAACAGTATCAATGGCACCCGGAAAAAGCAGTGGATTGGGACCCCTATCTACACAACCACTCCCAGGAATAAATATGTAAATGGTCGATAAAATTAAACATATATTTATTGTATTGGGACTGCCAACAAAATCAGTGTTTAAACAGTAACAAACAAGTCTACACAACATGCATAGATTAGTATGGGGCGCCTTTGCTCATGGGGTCCCCGGGCAGCTACCCATCATGTCAATGCGTTAAGACGGCACTGCATAACCCATTGTATCATGTTGAGTCGTGTAAGTTGTATCACTGCTAGACATATTTATACATATTATACTTTTATTTAGTATTTTCACAGAGCAAAATAGGGTACTACTATTATTTTTCATTCTACTATTTATTTCTTTACAAATAAAATTCCGACATTCAAAATACATTGTATTTCTATATGCCGCAAAATGCGCTACGTCACGTGATAACTTTCATTCAAACGTTTCATTCACCAATCGCCATGACTGTCCGAATACACCATGATTGCTCTACTTTTTATTTGGCACGAAATGTTTGGCTTGAGGTGTGATTATTAATGGTATAGCTCCATGCAATATGAAGTGATCGTATTAAACTTTATTCTGAAGTATTCCTTAATGGCATTTTGTATTTATTAACGTAGACACCATAAGGATTGTCCAAGCTGACCAAGTCACGAAAGTAGAACCGACAAACTACTTCTTGTATCACATACATATATGACATAAGGTTTTCTATGAAGAGTTTGAAGAGACAAAAAAGGTAATCAAAATCGGTAAATCGAAGAAGAACAGACAACACAATAGTGGTTTGTATCTACTGGTTAAGATTTGATGTTAGATAAATCGTTTTATTACATGACTATAATTTAGCTTGCATATGATTGGCTCAGAACTGATTAAGAGGTTTTGAGTACTTGTGATATCAACCCATCAGCTAAAAATAGACACTGACAGGTGTCCGGAAAGTGATATCACCCTCGCAAGGCATAACAATAGATGGAGGAAAACCAGACCTCTGCTATCCTATCAAAATTCGTTCTTCCGTTGTTCAATAGCCAATGAGATCGCGTTTAACAATTGTTTTTCGGCTGAATCATAAACAAACGCTCAAAATGACGATGAAGTTGCTATTAGATAACCTGAATAAAACATGTTCGTGAAATAAAACAATCATTGACTTTGGAATAGGTTGCTATCTTGTTTATCAACCTTTAAAAACGTATATTCACCTCGACTGCATCTTGGTGAATATTACATTTTTTCAGGTTGATAATTCCAGATAGCAACCTATTCCAAAGTCAATAATTGTATAATATCACATAATTATAACGTTATCATGATATAGTATACGGCGTTATTATGACTTAATATTTTATAGTCCGTCATCGTTAAGAGTTTGTTGTGACTAGAGGTAACGCTACTTCAGAATTGCATTAGATTTGGCCGATTGATTGGTTAATTTGTTGATTAATTGACTAATTGTTTGATTGATTGATTGATCGATTGATTGATTGTTTCATTTCGTCTAACAGCAAATAATCCATGCCTATTTCGAACGAGAACAAGTTCAACATGAGCTATGGCTAAACTAATGGTTGCAGACCTTGCTGTGGCTGTGAAATGTAGAACAACAATGAAAGCGTTGTTACTTTACCTTATTTGTGAATAGTTGGTTGTAATGTTCAATATTTGTTCATATTCATTTACTTCCATACCCTTTCTTACTAATTATATATAAAAATGATACCTAAATATGGGAGGAAGTTGAAACCCTGAGCAGATATTGTGTCAATCGATCTTTAGTTTTATGTGTATGTTTTGTAAATCGTTGTTTGTCCTTTTGTCCTTTCCTTCTTCGATTTACGGGTTCTGATTACCCTTTTGGTATCTTCAAACTCTTCTTGTTGACGACCACTGTAACAATATGTGGAGTTGGGCAGGGAAGATATATCTTAACGTTCAGTAGGAACTACATTGTGCATTCTACCTAAAGAGGTATTTACGTCAATATAGCGTGACACTCTCTAAAAACCGTACCCACTTAGTCTACGGTCAGAATTCGTATGAAAATCTAACAACCCCCACCCTAAGTGAGATGAATTCTTTATCCAATATGCTAGGATTTGTCACCAATACCCATTCATTGACGACAGTGTCAACGTTAGTATTTATTAGAGGTAAGCAGTCCTTTGTTTTAGAGGGAGCGAGTAAATAGTACTTAACACCAAGTCAGCAATTTTTCAGCTATATAATGGCGAGAACAAGTTGATTTTCAATAAAATGATAATGAGGTCTGCTTTGTACTATAACAACACGCTTAGTTGGATTTCTATAGCGCTAGCTCACCGAAACAACAGTCCGCGGATAGACATGTTGCCCCACCAATACACATTATCCTGATTCCGAGCCCACCAGTCTTTACTTTTTCTCCTTAATGCTGTGTGCCCAATTAGCAGAGAAGCAACACATATCAATTTTATAGTCTTTGGTATGGCCCGATCAGGGCTCGAACCCACGATGCACCCCAGGAGAGTACGCCAACGTTTAGACCACCGATACGGGTTTTCCCTTGTTTTAGAAATGCTGTTATATGATCATATTCTTTTTTAATATAAATTGATATTTGAAATTATAAGTTGACATTTATTGAAATCATAGCTCAAATCTGTAATATTACTATACATTTTTTTTTGGGGGGAAAAATATTTCATTTGTATCAATATAAACAATGTATTTTATGTTGCTTGATTGAAAAAGTAGCCTTTTCAAATTTCTAATGACAAAACAATCTCATATTGGGAGTTTGCATAATATTCAAATAGATATTTCTCTTTATGTATTATAGATTAATATTTAAAAACATAAGTTATTTTAGATATAATATGAAGTATTATGTAATATCGTTCGACTTCTACAATACCTGACTGAGATTATTCCAGTACGTGTCGTGTGCACTCAATTAGATAACTACGTGTTTATTAACATTGGAGACCCAATTATTAAGAGGATGGTTGGCATCTAAAAAAAAACCAGTTTTACCCCGCCCCAATTTTTGTGTCTCCCCAAATCGATGACATTGATATCCAATACCGGGTACCATATGTCCTGGTTTTTCCGTGTTCATTGACTTGAAATGAGAGGTATATATTCGGTTTGTTGATTTTTGTGGAATTGTTGACCATCACTGTTTAAACTTTCTTTTCATAACGATATTTATATTTGACGGGTTTACCCTTATATTTTGTATTTTACAAGACAAACACAAGTCATCATTCTTTTAATTGCTGCTATTATTAATAATTAAACATTTGAATAAACCGAAGGGGTCATCAAAAATGGACGATGGCAAACATTGGACACAAGATACAGAACGAAGGCGAGCAAAACAAAACAGCAAGAAACAAAACTAATAAAAGGCCGTTGGCCACTGGTCCCCCGACGCCATGGTTATATGGTAAGATTAAATTTTCAAACTACTGTAAACTAGATGTTCAGTTGAGCCTGTATCACTCACCTGACTTAAATAATTCTGAAAGGGGACCACCCAAGGATCATTTTGAAGTAAAACAAAAAGGGGGGAGTAACTCTGGTTAGATTTGTCGAAAAATCATCATTATCGAACTTGACCTAGATATTCATGAGATACACTTACATGCCAAACCTAGTTTCAATCTGACTTTTTGTTCACAGGTTATAATTTGGAAACCAAACAATTAGCAATTTTGAAGTATAAAAAGGGATGTAACTCTGGTAAGATTTGTCGTAAAATGATCGCTATCGAACATGGCCTAGATATTCATGAGATACACTTACATGCCAAACCTAGTTTCAATCTGACTATTTGTTCCCAAGTTATCATCTGGAAACCAAATATTCAGCAATTTTGAGGTATAAAAAGGGGCACAACTCTAGTAAACATTGTCGAAAAATTGTCATTATCGAACTTGACCTAGATATTCATAAGATACACTTACATGCTACACCTAGCTTCAATCTGACTTTTCATTCACAAGTATTAATCTGGAAACCAATTCGGGACACACGGACGAAGTATAAAAAGGGATGTAACTCTGGTAAGATTTGTCAAAAAATGATCGCTATCGAACTTGACCTAGATATTCATGAGATACACTTACATACCGAACCTAGTTTCAATCTGACTATTAGTTCCCAAGTTATCATCTGAAAACAAAATATTTAGCAATTTTGAGGTATAAAAAGGGGCACAACTCTAGTAGAAATTGTCGAAAAATTGTCATTATCGAACTTGACCTAGATATTCATAAAATACACTTACATGCCACACCTAACTTCAATCTGACTTCATTCACAAGTTATCATCTGGAAACCAAACACATGAACGGACGGACGGACGGACGGACGACACCCATTAATATCGTTCCCTGCGCCGAAGCATCGGGGGACAAAAACTAAAACGTTGAGCAATACGCACCTCACCCCCCCCCCAAAAACCCAGAATGAACCCATGTTTCTTTAAGCATAAGCAGTTCCTTCCTATTTCTTATACGACTGTTAATCATAGTGAAATCCGTTGATATTCTTATCGACTAAAGAGGAAAGAAAAACAAAATCTACGAAAAAGGGAACAGATCCACAGCCATTTGAGATGTGGATATTTCGTGAGTTCATGGTGAGACCATACGTTGTTTGTAGCTGTGACTTCAACATATGAACAACATAGATTTGCTTAAATAGCTTTTTGTCAGCAGCTGAACTCCGTTCAGAAAATCACTTTACAGGAGACACGCCCTAGAATATCACATGAGTTGTGAAACTAAAAACGCTTTTCGTGCTAGAATATTGCTAATGATTAAAGGAAAGCCGACTATTGGAATGTTGAGGTAATCACGTTTGTCGTAGAGTTTTATTTTTAATCTCCCTCTCTGTTGTCGATATATTGGTGAAGCTAAGGTAAGTTTAGTGTGTCAGTATTATCCTCTACGTCAAGCTCATCTGGATAAAAATAAAAACGTAGATATCTAATCTAGTGCACATGGTGCGTTTCTGGAATAACCATCATCAGGTACGTTTCTGGAATAACCTTCATCAGGTACGTTCAATATTCTAAACAAATCTTAAAGTTGTATCACAGGGTAAAATTTTAGCTATGTTATCTACAAGTATATGATTATCTTATAGCCATTCCATATCTAGCCCCGGCGCCACAAAGCTAAAATATTCTGAGAGTAAAAATATTCTCAGAATGAAAATATTTACTCAGTTGAGAATAAATCTTCTTTTCCACGCCACAAAACTTTTTTCTCAGATTTGAGAACATTCTCAGTTGAGTAAAAAAAAATTCAACTACGTATGTGGCATTCTTCTTCTTGTCCTCTATATCCCTCTTTTTTGTTGAGGAGAACCACTATCGTGTTGATTAAAAATATTTCAATACTATAAAATACAATAAAAGTCTATATATACAAAAAAAAGGGGGGAGTTTCTTCAGTGCACATTGTGGAACTCTCCTGTGTGGAAGATAAAGAAGAACTAGTAAACATCGGGAAAAGTACGGGCGTTTTGATGTAAGTTGTCAAATTATCGTCTGTTTAACACATTGCATTATAAATATGGACACTAAAGGGAAAAGTGGGTCCATCTGGACTATGGACGAAGAAATGCTGCTCATTAAGCAATCAAAATTAAAAGATGAGGAGCTGTGTGGAAAACTGATGGCATATATCATTGGCATCATCAATAAACTCTATCGTGGGTCGCCTAAACCGATATTTCTCAATAAATCATTATCTGTCATGGTTTCTAAGGAATTACTTCTATCTCTGTATACCCTACGCCTTGGAATTATTGTATTTCTTTCTTTTCTACGTTTCCTTATTATTCTTGACATCTTCTTGGATGTTGAGTAAATTACTTAAGCATGGTTTAAGCCATTCTCAAATATTTAAGAATATTTTCAAGCTGAGTACAAACATTTTGCTCAAATAGTTTTGTGGCGTCAATTTTTCTCAGAATACAAAATTTAAGAATATTCTCAAGCTGAGTACAAAATTTGTATTCAAATAGTTTTGTGGCGCCGGTGCCTAGACACCTTTAAGGTGGCTAAAAAGGAACAATACTAACCGTTCCTATGATATTATGTACAGTGTAAATACTTGTTATCTTTTAAACTTTGAGGCTCTGCTCCGCGCGTTATGTGTAAATAGTATTCCTTAGTTAGATGTCTGCTTGCGGATGTTACTAAGTAACAAAATTTAAGTTGAAATTGAATCTCTGTTATCATACAAGTATATGATAATCTCTCTTATCATACAAGTATATGATAATGTCTCTTATCATACAAGTATATGATAATCTCTCTTATCATACAATAAAATGAAATACAAAAACAAAATACCACACACCGTCGGGACAATTCCAGAATCAAAGATCAAAATCGTAGAAAGAGTCAAACTCAAAACCCGTAGGTCACAAATACATGACCTCCCACAATAAAACATAATGTAATAATGTCAATACCTTCAAATTTAATGAGTTATTTTCTTCACGTGATGTTTTTGTATTAGAAATACTATGCAAATTAATAAGATGATTAATATGAAAGTCCCATCTTCTGGTGAGTGTAATTGTAATTTTTCCCCACATGTACAAAACTTAATATGTTGTATATTATTATTTAGTTCACTGTAACTATATGTATTTGGTTTATGAGAATAAAATTCATTCATTCATTCATTCATTCACATAAATATTGACTTTCTAGTCTGAAATGACTAGAAAGACAATATGTATGTGAATGAATAGGGATGGGATGGGTGCAGAAATATGTCAACAAACTATTGATCGACAACAACTAAATTGTCGAGTTTGGTTGAATTGTTATTCAGCAAGTTGTTGCCATTAAAATGGGGACAACCTGTGTACCTTATACTTTTACACTCATAATCATATAAGGAAGATTGCAAACTTATATTAAGTTAATGCAATCATGTATAATATGACACACTGAAGTAGAAATGTGCAATACAGACTAATAAATCGTAGATATCAAATTTTCAGGAATAACCTTCGTCAGGTAAACTCAAAATCGAAAGGTAGGAAAGCCAAATAATTTAAATTTTGGGCAGCAGGAAAGCAAAAGGGCCTAAACAGGATAGTCAAAATCTGCTAAGGTCACTTGTACTTGAGGGAAGAGAACCTTAGTAAATTTTAATTATAAGTATGTCTAATAAACCATGTCATTGCCGAAACATTTACCACTGGGCGGATGCTACCCTCCTGAACAATAGTCCACCACCAGAGGTATCGACCGAGTTATAGCACCTGACTTACTAGAAAATGGTTGTTGCTGCAAATGTAGATTTGATGAGTGTTCGTCTGTTCTTCTCTCCAGTTTTAAGGTGAAAGTATTTCTTATAGATATATTTTATGCCTCCTATTGTATACAATTGCAAGAGCTCAAATTATGCTTATTGAATGAACGTCAAATTGTACCTACCAAATAATGTACACCCTGTATTTAAGTACATACCTTTTGTTCAACATTACATACTGAAACAAACTTACATTTATCATTACAAAGTATGAAAAGGCACCTTAAACAGTGATGGTCAACATTTCCAGTAATATATGTATCAACAAAAGGAGCTACCACCTCTCACTTCCGATTTTGAACACAAAGCAAAACAAGATGAACTGTGAGTTAATGCTCACTTATGATAACCCCGCTCTTCGGCAAACAGGAAGTAGACATGTGACGGGTCCCAAAACGCTTCCCACGATATCGGGTACCTATATGAAGCTTGTGACCAAATATCAGATTTCTGCCATCAATAGTTGCTGAGAAAAATGCGACGAAAAATATCTTGGGACGGACGGAAGGACATACAGACAGAAGGGCGGACAGAGGTAAACAGTATAACCCCCTCCGGTGGATCGGGGGTATAAAAACACCAGGACATGTTGCTTTAGAGATATCTCTTTGACTTAGCTATAATATTCGGAAGAACAAGTTTATTTGTATAGGCCAAATGATGTTTAACTTTACGGCATTTCCACAATTGTACATGAATCAGGATAATTGGTGGAGGAAACCATTGGTACCGGAAAAAAGACCACGTGATGCAGGTCAATGACAAATTTTATCGCCTAAAGACACATCGAGTACACCACGCATTGGGTATATCTTAAATAGACAGCTTACTATGAGAAAGGTTTGAAGTTATCAAAGGGTAATCAGTGATCGTAACTCGACGAACAGACA
Source organism: Gigantidas platifrons (assembly GCA_002080005.1). Lineage (NCBI taxonomy): Eukaryota > Metazoa > Mollusca > Bivalvia > Mytilida > Modiolidae > Gigantidas > Gigantidas platifrons. The sequence continues at coordinate 283,676 of MJUT01042999.1, forward strand.
ATACAATAGCCAGACGAAAGAGGGACAAAGGACAAGCAATAATCTGCAAAGCATAACACACAAAACTACACTTATTTTGTTTTATTTCGTATCAAGAATGTTTTATATTTTATGAAATGTGTAGTGTTTACTAGATGTACTTTAAACATATTTATTGTCAAACAAATGCAGACAATGGATCAGACACAAGTTATAGATGTGCTATAGTATGATTGGCAACATTTTGAATGTCTATATTGCTTGCTCCACTGTTATTGGATTAAATGACACGCAAATAAATACTAACCGCTATTTTTATTTCACAAAGTCGTATTATTATGAAACAATATTAAGCACGAAAGGGATAAAGCTATTACTTGTGAAATTGTTTGCTGCTGGGTTTTTCATTTAGTTTATCGTTTTATTTTTCAGACAAGCATGCAATGAAAAGAATAAAAATCACAACAAAACAAAAGACTACGGTGATTGCAAAGGCGCAGTGTCATCATCATCAATTATATGCAAATGAATAGAAGTCTTTATTAGCGACAAATTGTCATATTGCTAAAGCGTAATGCTATTTCATAGAGCAAATGTCAAGTATAGAATTAAATACTTAATACAATGTAAGCTGTCTTGTTCTTATCAATTTGTCAGTTATTGGTTAATTAAATACAAATAAGTCAATTGCCGAAGGTCTTATTCATGTTTCGTAAATAACCTGATTAAGTAGATTTATACATATTTATAGTCAAAACGTATCTATCAAAAGTAGTGCACACGGAGTGTTTCTAGAATAATCTTCATCAGGTACGTTCAATATCGAGAGATTAGAAAGCCAAATAATTTAAAAGTGGTTAGCATAAATAAAACCAAAGAGCCTAAACAGGATAGCCAAAATTAGCTAAGGTCACCTATGCCTGAGAGAGGAGAACCTTAGGCTTGACATAAATTACATATTTAGGAACTGTGAATGTCAATAACAAAGACATCTAACAAACCATGTCAATTCCGAAACACTGACTACTGGGCTGATGATACCCTCAGAGACTAATAGTTCACCATCAAGGGTATCGACTAAGTGATAGTAACAAAAACGTAGATGTCAAATTTAATACGCACTACGCGTTTTTGGAATATTCATCAGATACGCTCAAAATGGAAAGATTGGAAAGTCAAATAATCTAAAATTGGTTGTGAGTAATAAAACCAAAGGTCTAAAATCGGCTATGGTCACCTATGTCTAAGGGAGGAGAAGTTAGGCTTGATAAAAATTACATACTTAGGGGCTACAAAGTTCAATAATAAACTTGTCAATGTTGTAACACTGTCTGTTGAGCTGATGCTACCCTCGGGATAGATGTGTTGCAAATACTCACCGAATTCGGAATTGTTTAGTGACAGAACATGACCACTATAGCAGAAGCTGGATTAAATGGTTATGCTAAGCAGAGTTTGAAGATACCAAAGGGATAATCAGAATCCGTAAATCGAAGGTCAGACAAACACAATGGCCAAAAGCAAAAAGCACAAAAGGACAAACAACGATCTACAAAACATAGTATAAAGATCGAATAACTATAAACCGACTCAAAATCGGGGTGAACTCATATCATTTTTATCAATATGAATCAATTGAGCGTGTAGAAACAAATCAGCAAGTAGTAGTACCACATGGAATACTGATTGTCTGTTGAAACATTACCAACCAAACTGGACAAATGCGTTGTCGATCAAAATGATTAACACTGGAATAATCTCGTAATTATTTATTAGATTTTGAGTGGCATTTGACAAAGTAAGACTTATCTCTACCAATAATAAGATGCTGATACATTTGTTCTCTGTTCTTCTTTTAGAAACAAATACTAAATCAATTCTTTATGTCTGGGGTAATAAATTTCCGTCACCTTCATCGGAACACATTTTGATGTTGACTGACCATGACATTAAGCCAATGTATGCTCATTAATCATTTCATAAAATGGGAGCGTCACGTGACGCAGAATACAAACTGTTAATTTAGAAATGTGGATCAATACGGTTGTTTCGAATCATTTCCATTCCGTCAAAAACTTTTTATTTTCGCCTGCCAAACCACGTGATTTTGATGGAATGCTAGGCACTGGACTTCCGGTGTCAATGTACACAACGAAATCGCGAAAACTCCAATCGATAAGTGCCGTTTTAAGGCTACTCAATTTACAGATTTTTTTACATTTTCTGTAAAAGATAGATAATATGATAATAGGTGTTACCTAACTTGGGACGAAGTCCAATATTTTTTTTAAACAATATTAACTCGGATATATGGACCTATAATATTTTTTCAAAGTAGACCGAGGGTGGATCCAGATTTTCTTAAAAGAGGGGGCAAATAGGGGGACCCAGACCCAAATCTTCCGTCGTTTTTTAAGTCCCGATGTAGGTACGAAACGACAAGGTTACGAAACGTCCGCATCCGATTTTCTGCACAGATTTAACCATGTATTGACTTCCGGTATGTCATTTCCGGTGCATGAAAATTTAGTCATTAGTATATAGAAAAAAATTGCTATTTCTACCATAGTTGGGACTTCGTCCCATATCAATTAAATTATTTTATTTGTTTCAAAGACTTCAATGCATAGACAATTACTTCTTCAAAATTGAATTTGTTTTATTTCTTTATTTACTGCTGACAGTGTCAACATCATGAAAAACCACCTGTCTTGATATATATGTCTGCTATCAGACAGACAGTGAGGTACCGAACACCAGTATTTACTCAGCCGTTTTTTATTCTTTTTTTGGCGTCTCCATATTACAATTACTTATAATCTACCACATCTACGACTATGATATGTTGACGTTGTCACAGTAATAGCGTAAACACTGGAAGTATTCTGCCTAACATTTCAGACGTCATGACACGAAAAAGACGGGACGTGATCGGAATTGACATGATTCGAAATAACCTATTGTAAAAGTAATTTCCATAAAATGATGAATAATAACGAAAGTATAGCATAATAACATTACATTTTACAGATAGTCTAATATTTCAGATAAAATATTTATAGTATATTTACTCTCTGCAATCCGAATATCAAAAATAAATCATGTGTATAATGAGTAACTGACCAAAATGTGTGTTAGCGCAAGAAATGAGTGAATTTTCATCAATATTCGGATAAGAGTGATTTATTTTTAGATATTCGGAATGCAAAAGTACAAATATATTTTTTGTTAATAAGATTTTTAAAGAATGAACTCGCTATCTTGTTTTGTAAATTGGCGACGCTGAATAATATTTTCGATCGTGATGACGTTGATAGTGTGACGTCACCCAGTGCTATAGTGATTTCTTTCATTATTTCAAGGGCATCTATGTAATTCAGAGAAGAGTTTAAAGATTCCAAAGGGGTAATCAGAATTCGCAAATCGAAGACAGACAACACAATGGACAAAAGAAAAAAGACAAAAAGACAAACAGCGATCTACAAAACACTACACAGAAAACTAAGGTTCGAGCAACACGAACCCCAATAAAAACAGGGATGAACTCAGGTATTTCGGATGGATTGCCAGTTCCTGCTAATTCTAGTGGCACCCGTCGTTTTGTTTTTAAACTTTTTGTATTGACAACGATCTTAGAGTGGATATAATTATTACTTAAGAAAATAAATTGATCCGCGAATCATGTTCTGTAGTCTCGTATGGATTCAATGACACGATTAAAGCTGTTGGTAATATATGCAGTCCATGTTGTGATGAAGTGACATTTATGAAAACGTTCAATATATATATATAGCTTGAAGGCGAGAAATCGTCATCTTTATCTTCTAATGCATCCGATGTGTTAATTTGTATATTTTCCTCTTATATAAACGGTTAGAGTAATATAGATTTCATTAGATTGGGGCCTATCTTTATTCGTGGTCTATTTTTGCAAGTCATTTACTTCTTTTCTGCACGCGTATGGCGAGGTGCACAACATTATGTGATAAAGTTTGTCAGTGATGTACTGTAAGTGGGTGATTTTCACCGAGTTCTCCAGTTTCCTCCACGAGTAAAACTGATAGCCACGATATAACTGAAATATTTGAAAGTAGCGTTAAACACAACAAACGTGATCAGGTACCTCAACGTCAATAGATTGGAAAGCCAATTAATTTAAATGCTTTGGGAGCATGAAGCCAAAGAGCCTAAACAGGGTAGCCAAATTCGGCTATGGTCTTCTATATGCCTGAGAGAGAGAGAGCAGGTTTATTTTCAATAATAATTACATTTTTAAGGAACTGGCGATTTCAATAACAAATAGATATAATATTCTTACCCTAACCCTTTTTCTAAAATCTTCAAATATCTGCAAACTATTCTGGGTTCTGTTTATGTGTTCTTTTTAAAAATCAAACGTCCAAATAGATTAACATGAAATCACCATTATGGCAAAATATAATATACAACATGTTTGCCGCTCTATATATTTGCTATCTCTAATAACTTCTTAATTTAACTCTGTGATATCTTCTATTAGTTTGAGGCTGGATTTTATATAAAAATCCTGTGAATACAGCAATTTTATTTATATAAACGTTTAAGAATAATAATTAAACCGTAGATATCTAATTTGGTGCACACTATGTGTTTCTGTGATAATCTTCATCGGGTGACGCCCAAAGTCAAATAAGTTAACTTACATTTTAATTCCTCGTTTACATACACTATGTAGATATATATTTATGTGGAGAAGTAATGAGTAACATAACGGGTGTCACACGTAGAGATATTAACCGCTTACCCTTCCGGAACACTTGAATTCACCCCCGATTTTTAGTGGGGTGTGTGTTGCTCGATCTATAGTTTTCTGTGAAGAGTTTTGTAGATCATTGTTTGTCATTTTGTCCATTCTCTTTTGGCTATTGTATTGTCTGTCCTTCTTCCATTTACAGCTACAATTTACCCCTTTGGTATCTTCAAATTTAACAAGATGAACTGTGAGCTAATGCTCACTCATGATACCCCCGCTCTTCGGCAAACAGGAAGTAGGAAGCTGACAGGTTAAAAAACAGTTCCCACGATATGGGGTACCTATATGAAGCTTGTGACCAGATTTCTACCATCAATTGTTGCTAAGAAAAATGCGACGAAAAATGGGCATATATGTTAAATGTGTATAAAAATCAACAAAATCGGCAAACAGGAAGTAGGAATCTGATGGGTCCAAAAACGGTTTCCCACGATATGTGGTACCTATATGAAGCTTGTGACCAAATATCAGATTTCTGCCATCAATAGTTGCTGAGAAAAATATGACGAAAAATGTGCATATATGTTCAATGTGTATAAAAACCAACTAAGTCGGCAAACAGGAAGTAGGAATCTGACAGGTCCAAAAACGCTACCCACAATATGGCATACCTATATGAAGCTTGTGACCAAATATCAGATTTCTGCCGTCAATAGTTACTGAGAAAAATGCGACGAAAAATATCTTGGACGGACGGAAGGATGGAAGGACGGAAGGACGGAAGGACAGACGGACAGAGGCAAAACAGTATACCCCCTCCCCCTTCGGGGAGCGGGGGTATAAAAAACAAAACACATAAATGGTTTGGGGTATTGCGTTATGGGTGTTTCATGCCATTTTCAACAAGATATGAAGCAATTGTTTCTTTTTCTACAAATATATTTTAACTTGTCGTCAGTGTTCTATTGTTACATAAACTTTCCTCACAACATCCTCCCTGTAGTTGGAATTGACGTTTCCCAACTGGTTGGCCTTGTGCCACGTGTCCAAAGTATTTAGTGCATATCTGAAATACAAACATGATAAATATTAATCAAATAAATAGTCGAACAAATCAACTGCCACATTGTTGTGCCTGTTCCAAGCCAAGTCCTGGATTTCCAACATCACTTGTCTTGGTCCTTTTGTGTTCAGAGATTTCAGTTAAGATGAGAGGTGATTGTTCATTTTGTTGATATTGGTGGAATTGGTGACCATCACTGTTTTAGCTTTCTTTTCATAATTTTTGCAATATTAAGATACAAAATTGGGCACATGCAAGCTACAACGAAAGCAAATGCACACACTATAACAGCATTTTGTTATTCAAAACGAAGGCTTGGCATTCTGAAGGACAACGCAACGTCTTAGTATTGCTATAAATCATAGGTTTTCAGACGAAGAAGTAACCAACATTATAAAGTAATATTAAATCATTAGTGTTTTGTAAGGGGTTCTTGTGTTATTTATGTGTTTATGGACGTATGCTGGTGGTCAACACGATTTCCATATCAGATTATGCTAGCACAACGGTTGCCATTAGTAGAGCAGGAACTACCTGTGCAATCAGTGCCTATCACCAATAAAGTTGTTAATTCGAACCCCGTTCGTGGCGAGGTGTACTCGATACAACATTATGTGATCAAGTTTGTTAGTGACTTGCGACAGGTCTGTGATTTTCTACATGTACTTCGGTTTCCTCACGATATAGCTGAAATATTGTTGAAGGTAGCATTAAACACCAAAAACCAACCAATCAACCTTAATAGAAATCAAATACATACGGATTCATCCATGCATCCAAGTCTATAGTGTGGAACAAAATCTGGTCCTAGCTGTTCTAGATTAACACATTTCTAAAATATACAGAGGATAATATAAAGTAAATTGCTACTGCAAGATAATTGTCTATTAAACTAGCCATAGACAAGAGAAAAACGAACATGCAACTTTTTTCGAATAGTATACAAGGAATCAAGACTGGTTTCATTTCCATTAAGATAAGAGTTAAAACAATACAAGGTATCCATATCTACCGACATCAATGTGTGTGAGGGGCCGTCGTGGTTGTGATCGTATGGTTTTTGTATTTACAACTATCTATGCAATCAGTGCCTATCACCACTGATGTTGTGAGTTCGAATCTCGATCAGGGCGAGGGGTACAACATCATGTGATAAAGTTTGTCAGTAATTTGCGACAGGTCGGTGATTTTCTCCGGATCCGTTGGTTTCCTCCACAAATAAAACTGACCGCCGCGATATAACTGAAATATTGTTGAAAGTGGCATTAAACAACATCAAAACAAACAAAAAACAAAATTAATCATTGTAAGTGTTTAGGTGAGACTATAGTATCCGTATGGACCGAGAAACAATGTCGAGCAACTACACCTTTTGTATAACAACATCTTGAAGCACAAAAGAAAAACAAAAACAAACAAAATTCAACAACACGAACTCTCATAAAAGTATATCATGATGACGACAATATAATTTCTGGAACAATGACATATGCATAGGTCTCTCGTTAATGTACCGTTGACGTTCTTTTATTGTCAAAATGGCATGTTTCGACAATAAAAATACCAAATGCATATCTATGATAATCTTAATGATAACGTTATTATTATATTGAAACTGTATGTAATAAAACAAATTTCATGATAATTAATTTCACAGGTTTCTGATTAAGAAATAATTATCCCATGTCATGCTATAGCTCATTTTAACATGTGAATATCACCTTTGTCGATATTTTAGACAAATATAATGCCTAGCCATGCTAAAATGTGCATTAAACATGACATGGGAGAATTAGTTCCATTCTAATAGGGCATTTACAGTAATTTTGTAAATCAATGCGGCCTTATGGATACGCAAAAATTTAACTGTTCCGATTCCCTCCCCAAATAAAAATTTCGCATTCTACGATGAATTACAGAAACAGTAATGACTAATTAAACGAAAATAATGTTACCCATGTTAAAACGTTATACAAACTATGGCTTCCATGAATTATTTCGATTCTAGTAGGAAAAATATAACTTTTATTTTGAATGGTAGTCAGTGACAATGGAAATGCATGTACAAACTAAAAAATCAGTAACCTTTATGTTTACAGTAGTTTTCCCACAATGATAACTAGACGGCGATACAGTCAAAAGATACTGATAATTTCCAATTTGATGACATTTAGCATTTAGCTACTTAAACAAGTAAAATGCTCACAAAATCGTAAAACAAATCAGTAACAAGCTTGTGTCAATGTCACCAGCGTTCCCTGTAAACAACGTCACAGGAAGACGACACATTACAAAAGTCGAAGTCGATAGATGGTTGTCTTACAATGTAAGTATTTTTTCCGGAAAAAATTATATGTCAAGAAACAATTTGAGGATTTTCATGTTTGTATGCACCACGGTCCTGCATGTTGTTTGTAAACGGAGCAGACGATGACGCAACAACATGTGGTCTTTCAAGAGGGTGTTGTGAAGTTAACTGAACAGCCGTAAAAGCCGTTTGTGGAGGACTGTCCCATTTAAGAAAATATGACTTTTTAAACATAGATCAGACAAATATTCCATTAAGATTCATAGAAAACATTATTAATCTCTATTTGTGTTACGATAATTGCTGGTTTACGTGATCAGATAGTGAAAAACACCGATAGGACTTCGCGCATGTGCTAAAAATAATTGTGTTATTTAGAGAATAGGCGAAAGCAGCACGCCATATTATAATGATATATTTATACCATTCAAAACATAAAGACTAGTATTACGTAACGCCATGTTGTTAATTGAGGCCATCTATTTTAAGCAATAGGCGTCAATTTCGAAAACGAGGTCAATTAGCAAGACAAAATGTTATTATGGCAGAGTTACTGATATGTACTGAAACATATGCATGCATATATTACAAATGCATAGGTGAACTACTGATATTGAAGCAATTAAGGTCAAAGATTAGTTAGCATTGGGTCATCTGTGCACAGGTCTCAACTCTATTTTTTCTTTATTTATTTTGTAAAGGTTTCTCCCTTTCACTAATGCTTTTTTCCTCGTTTGATTTTTCACCATTTTGGCTTGTTTGTTTATGCATCTTTATGTAAATTGTAATATTTCACTGCATGGTTGTAATATATATAACATGTTGTAAATTGTAAGCAGCGGGCTTTAAATAATTGTTGTCATGACTTGTGCCCAATCCCAATTGCAAATATTTTGAGCCAATAAAATATGTTTAATTCATCTGTTAGCAGTTGAACCCCTGTGCATAGGCCAGTCGCAGACAGTATAGAAAAATTTCCCTGTCATGCCGTCAGGCGATACCTGTATTTTTACACTCAATACAAGAAAGATATAAGGGAGTTACCCTGTGTCATGATAATTGTAAAGATAACGTTATTATTATATTTATACTGTATATACATATGTAATAAAACGATTTCCATGATAATAAATTTCACAGGTACGGTGTCTAATTATATTTTATACCATTCAAAATATAACGACTAGTATTTTTAAGTAACGCCACGCTGACAAGACAAACATTTACTTTGGCAGACCTTTCTCCATTGAAAATGATGATTGTTAGACTATGAAAGTACTGTAATTTAATGCTAAGCTGCTTTGCTTGCCGCGAGAAATCAGATTGTATGTAAAACGATTATAACACGTATTTATCATATTATTAAATATTTATGACATACATGTAGGGTCCCTCAGATCACGCACTCGAGACATGTCAGCAGTGAGTAAGTGAGAAATGTGATCTTAATCAGATTGAAGCTAATACGGTATTATCAAGCTGTTTCAACATCTGATGCAATTCGATCTTAACTTTCCGCACCTTATATCCCTTCGATTGTCTCGGAATTCGCCTTTACTTTTCGTAAATTGGCCAGATTTTTCTAGTGGCATTTTGATTTGTTAATCTAAAGTTAACCTGGACGTAATGTTAAAAGTAATGTTGTGAAGTAACTATGTACAGGATGTTCTTATCATTAAATTCACATGCTTCCTGAGAGAATAATTACTTTTTTTAAATACACTGACACACCCAAATTGATCATAAAACCACACCTACTCTAAAGCTAGCTAGCCCATGTTTAAGTAAATTACAGTTATCTGCAGTAAATTACCCTTCAAATCTATCTTACTAACCTGGTTAACTTTACATACATCTGTTACTAACCTGGTTAACCTTACATACATCTATCACTAACCTGGTTAACTTTACATACATCTGTTACTAACCTGGTTAACTTTACATACATCTATCACTAACCTGGTTAACTTTACATACATCTATCACTAACCTGGTTAACTTTACATACATCTATCACTAATCTGGTTAACTTTACATACATCTGTTACTAACCTGGTTAACCTTACATACATCTATCACTAACCTGGTTAGCTTTACATACATCTGTTACTAACCTGGTTAACTTTACATACATCTATCACTAACCTGGTTAACTTTACATACATCTGTTGTTTGACACGCATCAAGACTCGGGGCTGAATTACACTTGAAACACTTAACTGTTAAACAAAAACAATACATGCTTTAATACTTGTAGATGAATTTACAACATATACACAACATATAATAAGGAACCTGATCAAGAACAAGAAAAAGAAAACTAGATTGTATCTCAAAGAAATAGGAAACATTACACATTAGAAAATAAATAAAATATGTTTTGCAATGTTATTAATAATCTATTAGGCCTTATCATATTTCAAGAATTACCAAATTATTGATGAATATTAAAAACAACGTCGAGGCAGTCGTGGCCGTGATCGTATGCTAGTTAGGTTTTAGACTACATGTACTTATGCAATCAGTGCCTATCACTACTGATGTTGTGAGTTCGAATCTCGATCAGGGCAAGGTGTACAATATTATGTGATAAAGTGTCAGTGACTTGCGACAAGTCGGTGCTTTTCTCCGGGTCCTCAGGTTTCCTCCACCAATAAAACTGGCCACCACGATAAATATTGTTGCAGTGGCGTTAAACACCATCAAACAAACAAACAAACATAAAAACAAAGTCATGTTTATGTAATATTATAAAAATCGAAGTGATAAATGTTGATCAATGCTTGCCATTTACATCGCTGAAGTGTTAATTGGTACAAAATACAGATAAAAAAAAATTTTAAATCAAAGTATCCAGTAATAAATTAATTTGATGTGTTTCAGAGATTTTGATTGGATAAAAAATTTATGTTATTTTCCATAAACAAAAATTTTAACCGGAAGTCACATGTTGGGGTCTCAATTGGGAATTTTTTTAATTTTAATTCTTTTCAAGCAATTATTATCCGTCAAAATATTTTTAGGACAAGAAAAAAAATAATTAGGAATTTGGTTATTAGTTTTGTTGATATTCGTGGAATTGTTGACCATCACTATTTAAACTTTCCTTTCATAACTGTATAACACGTGTTTATTTAACAGTGTTAGTACACAAATGTGTCTTCTACGCCATATTTACCGCTACATTATAAGACATCCTTGTTTCACGTATTAATGACAATCAAATATACATTTGTGTCAGTCTGTAACCTCCGATTTTAAATAGTCAAAATAAATAGTATTGATGTGCACTGGAGCAAAATGAAATAAATATACTTATTACCTAATAGTATATTAATTACCTTTCTATTGGGAATATTTTAGTTTTAACCATATTTCACTTTTAATTTGTCTCTCGGGCAATAGAACGACGGTCGTTCTATTGCCCGCTGTAGATGTAGTGTTCTATTGCCCGCGACCCTTTGACCCGCTTTATGATTGGTCAATTACGTCTCATGAATATTCATTAACTCGACCAAATCTTTATCAATGCGTCTAAATTCCAAATGTAATAAAACGTTCGAATGATAACTCATAATTTGTTATTGTTAACTGTTTTGAAAAATACAATTTAATTACTTTATTCTTATCTCTCTATCCTAAAACTTTGAAAGTACAAAAATATGCATCCCAAAACTACTATTAGGTAATAAAACAGTCATTTAATGTGTAGCCAGGCAATAGACCAGAAGTGTTTCCCTCGGTACTGGGAACAGCTCAAGTGTTATATTGCCCTCAGCCGTTGGCTTCGGGCAATAGAACACTTGAGCTGTTCCCAGTACCTTGGGAAATATATTTTGGTCTATTGCCTGGCTACCCATTAAATAACCGTATACTTTCATCTGAAACAAGGATATCTTGATGAATAGTACCAGTCAAACCTGTATTAAGAGGTCACCTTTCGGACAAAGAAAATGTGGTCTGCCAAGACAGGTGACCTCTTAAAAGAGGTTCAATTCATATGAAATTTTCTATGACAGGACAAGAAAAATTTGACTTTTTAATACAGGTGGCTCCTTAATAGAAGTGACCGCATGGGTAGGTTTGACTTTATATGTATATCTTAATCAATTGGGATGATTATGAAAAGAAAGCTGAAACAGCAATACCAATATCAACAATGCAAAAAAACATCTCTCACCCCAAACCATTGAACACAAAAATAGCACGACACATGACGTTTGAGATCAATGTTCTATGCTGAGACAAACAATTTTAAAGGGTCCAAACCCTCCTTCTCGTGATAATTGGATCATTGGTTTGAAACTCATACCTACTATGCCATACCAGTGCCATTTTAACACAATAACAGTACTATATAACCATTAACGACACTATAGCTACTCACCACATGTTTTACACATGCCCTGACAGAGCTTCTGGGAAACACAGTTCTTTGAACAGATGTTAGGATCTATCGCTTGTAAGGTTGAACATACTGATTCATCCATATCAGTACCCACACAGGCTATCTGGTCGGTCGGATATGTTGGATTTATATCTGCATATTATATAAAAACAATAATTCCAGTGTATATTGTAGCTTACAAATATGCAAATCACATTTACGATATATGATATAGATCCCTCACACAATAAAAGAAATGATGGACAATATTATTATGACATCTTTCATTGGCTATACCAACTATGCCCACAGAAAATTCCCGACATATTTTGATTCGCCCATGCGCTTTGTGGCTATCAATCCCGAGTGAGTTTCCCTTTAAAATGTTCGTGTTGTGTCTTTAGTTATTCATTCTAACGCAAAACAAATACTAAAGACAAGTAGAATCGACATTGACGTTTGTGAATTGCCGACTTGTTTTAAATAGTGGTTAGAGAAAACCGAAGAAGAATCACGAATGGACAATCCAGAGACATTGGCTGCATTGGGCGCACAAGACACAGGACTAAAACACATAAAACACAAAAACACAACACATAAAACTCATGTGCTCGCGAATGGTAAGTAGTTCCTGCCTCTTATAAGACACTCCCCATGCTACTCATATATTCAAGACGTGCTTGACAGCACTATACACAAGCAAACACAAATAACATAAGTAAGACATGAACCCTCATGCAAACAACTGGGGTTAAAGACGAACCGAACATCGATATTATGTGAAAATCATAACGACATCACAACTATTTGGTGAGTATTGCATTATTTAAACTATTTGGTGAGTATTTCATTATTTAAACTGTTTGGTGAGTATTTTATTATTTAAATTATTTGGTGAGTATTTCAATATTTAAACTGTTTGACGAGTATTTCATTATTTATACTGTTTGGCGAGTATTTCATTATTTAAAATATTTGGTCAGTATTTCATTATTTAAACTATTTGGTGATTATTTCATTTTCTACAAGAGCAAGGATTCAAATACAGGCAATTAGTTGAAGGGAATAACGGTGGATGGTGTTCTCATACCTGATTTAAAGCAATTTCTAAATTCAATCCCAAAATGCTGGTCTTCGATGATAATATTTTCTCATGGTTTTGACAACAGTACGAATCTAAGCATTTTTTTTAGTTGTAGTCTAATAGTAAGAGAATTGTGTTGGACACATTAATGTGCATCTCCCCACCCAGGTAATTAATTCCCGTTTACTTTTGTTTCTATGTTCCCTTTCACTTGAGGTAAGTCAGGGGGGTGGGGGGGTATTAAAATTATTGTTAAGGATGAAGGCACTACTTAACTTCTTTTTTTTTATCAGGATCACTAACCCCCCCCCCCCCTTTCGTACTGAATACACATTATATTTTTAATATTACGAAACCATCACCATAAAAATTATATAAATCTCAGTTGACACATAAAGCGCTTACACTTAAAACATATCTTAGCGTCTCTTGAAAATGGGAGCAATTAAAAAAGCACTAACGTCATATATTACATTTGTCTATATTTAAAAACAGATAATTATATCGTCCCTGTCTGGGTGAAACATATATGTTTCGTCCTGTCCGTCCGTCCGTCACAAACATTGTACGTGGAACTTCTCCAATATTTTAAATATCATTACGGCAACTTGACCTGGTATTGGTGAATCAGTTGTTTCCCAAATATACTTACAATACTTCATAAAAAATGATTGTACGCGTAACATCCTCTGCATTGTATTAATGGGAATTCATCAAAACTTTGCATGTTTGCATATGAATATTCGTATATCATTATGGCGGTGTGATACAACTATTTATGATGGAGTGTCCATTTTACGATATATCATTAAACAAAAAGGTTTGTACACACAAACTCCTACTACATTTAAATGATAATTCCTAAAATTTTGCATGGTGGCTTATTAGCATATTAAGACTCGCACATTGCTACGGCACATATATTTTTCACTAAGAATATTTCGACAACAGGCATTGACGGGACGACATTTACAGGTTTTTTTTTTTTTTTTTTTTTTTTTTGGCAAATTAAAACGTAGATATCTAATTTAGTGCTCACGATTCTTTTTGTTATAACCTTCATAAGGTACACTATAAAAGTCAAAAGATTACAAAGTCAAATGATCTAAATGTCTTTGTGGGTAAGAAAACTTAAAAAAAACCTGAACAGGGTAGTCAACATTGGTCAAAGTAAACTATGTCTGAAGGTAGAGAATGATAGTTTTTTTTTATAGTAATGTCATTATTTAGGTACTGTAATTCTCAATAATAAGTACAGTCAAACCTGCCCATACAGTCACCTCTGTTAAGTACAGTCAAACCTGCCCATGCAG
>MJUT01042999.1:299587-321972 GCA_002080005.1 Gigantidas platifrons
TGTTAAGTACAGTCAAACCTGCCCATGCAGTCACCTCTGTTAAGTACAGTCAAACCTGCCCATGCAGTCACCTCTGTTAAGTACAGTCAAACCTGCCCATGCAGTCACCTCTGTTAAGTACAGTCATCTGTATTAAAAAGTCACCTTTTTCTTGTCCTGTCATAGAAAATTTCATATGAATTGAGCCTCTTTTAAGCGGTCACCTGTCTTATAAGGCCACTGTTTCTTTGTCCTAAAGACGACCTCTTAATACAGGTCTGACTGTATATCTAATAAACAATTACAGAGCAGAAACACTGACTACTTCGCTAATGATACCCTCGGAAACAAATAATCCAAGGGCAGATGTGTTTCGACCCTTTTTGTATTTATTTTGATAAACTCTACATGCACTTGGAAAGCGAACTGTGGAGGCAGAGCTAATGAAAATGGACTCAACCTGGGGAGAAATAGAGAAGAAAGCTCAGGATAGAGGAGAGTGGAAAGCTCTAGTCATTGCTCTATGTGCCTCCGAGCGCAACAAGGACTAGGTAGGTAGGTAGGTAGGTAGGTAGGTAGGTAGGTATAATGGAAAGAGACGGTTTACTAACCCCGAATGCGCGGTAGATGGTGGATTCAATTTTCGTTCAGATCAAACAAAGCCATAAATTAGCATTGCTGCTTTTTTTGTAAAGCACACGGCTTTAAGGAGTCAGTTCGGGGTCAGGATAATGTGTCCGAGTGGAGCGACGTGTCCACCTTCGAACTATAGTTTCAATTAAGTCGAATTATAAAAATACAGGTAGGTACATGTTGAATGTAGTACAAAAAAAAGATATCATCACCATTTCAATACTTTCACCATGACACTGCTGATCCGTTATTTCGTTTCTAATCAGTTTTTCTAATATTTTGATACGTGATTTAATGTGGATCAAATCTGATAACTTGATCTGTAGTGACGTCATGAGGTTAGGATCAAAATCTTAGTATCCACGATTCAACCAATGTGACCTCATGAACGTTCTAGTTATCGGAACATGACTGTTATTCGTGATTAACCTGATATTGTCGATGGCAAATGAGATTAAAATATATAATGCATTATATTTCTTCGTGCAACTGATTTTAATCTCAGGTTGTTTGTAGGAGAACTCGTGTCTTATATACGTTATTTGTGTTTGTTTGGTTCGTCTTTACCTCCAGCTGTTTGTAGGAGAACTCGTGTCTTATATACGTTATTTGTGTTTGTTTGGTTCATCTTTACCTCCAGTTGTTTGTAGGAGAACTCATGTCTTGTTTACGTTATTTGTGTTTGTTTACGTACAGTAGTGTCCAACACATATTGTGTTGTGTTTTTGGTTAGCTTTTCTTCGTCTTGAGTACTCTATGGTGCCAATTTCTCTGGATTGTCCATTTTTGATTGTTCTAACGTTTATTTGAACAAAATACCACACTGTCGGAATAGTGCCAAATTCCAATAAAAAAAGTGGCAGAAAGAGCCAAATGCGATACCCCTTACACACAAATTTGTCACAAATACATGACGCACATGCACGTGGCTGGCTTGGTACATGGACTTCAATAAAAAGTTGTCTTTTGGTTAAAAATCACATAATTCCATTGTAATGGTCGACATACATGTACATATATAAAATGGCATGTAGTGTGCATGATTTAAAATAAATGGAGGGGGGATATAAACATGAAATAGACAGAGCTTTTATGAAAAAAAACCCGATAAAATTGTAAAATAACAAGAAATCAAACGCAGTGTAACATAGCTATATCGTGTGTCGCAGAAGAGGATGAATTCATATTAACTATCATGCTAATTTCTGTCTAAATAAAATATGGCATGGCTTTAGTCTTTTGACCTCTGTAGTTAAAACCCGCCATATAAATCATAATTTTATGTATTACCAAGGCGAGAATTACTTGATTCTCAATTAGTCATTAGTATAAAACAATGATTAGACCTATAAATTACTCATCTTTGTTGTTGTTTATTGGTCACAAGGGTACTGTATACTTACTTAGCAAATGTCTGCTATTATATGACCTTAATAAAAACATAGATATATAATCTGCCCAGTTGTCAGTCCTTCGACACTGACATGTTTTATTAGATATATTTCTTAGCGAATTATAAAGTCCCTTAATAATGTAATTATTATTAAAACTAATGTTCTCCTCCCTCGGGTATAGGTGGCATTAGCAGATTTTGACTATTATATCTATGTCCTTTTGGTTTATTTGCTCCCAAGGGCTTTTATTTGGCTTTGAGCGTACCTGAATGTTATTCCAGAAACGCATCGAGCGCACTGCATTTGATATCTGCGCTTTTTTTTTTTAAATGTTATTAGTGCGCACGCTCCGTTCCCGGTTGTTGACTGATTTTGTCTGTTTATTGATTTATGAGTTTTGAATTTCCCTTTGGAAGATTGCTCTGTGTTCGGTAATTTTGTTATTACCCTTATATACATAATGTACTCTCATTATCAAAATATTGGAAAGAAAAAAAATCTAAAACTGTTTGTGAGCCTACATTTTGCAAGTAAACCTAACGGTCTAACCAGAATACCTAAATTCAAATTCAACTAAAGTAGCATGTGCGTGAACCAGATTGTTCTTAGTTTTTATAAATTACATTATTGGAGAAAAATACAGTAGGACTCGGTGGTTTATTATTTTACAACAACGCTGCTCGAACAGTTATATGTGATGGTTGGATTTTACTCACATGTAGAAAATACTTGCATTTGCATCACTGCATTATTTCAATAAGAGGGGAGGTATGGGTGTGCAACGTTTTATTAAAATATCTGTTCTAAGTCAGGAAAATACACGGTCATATATATGTGAGTTGGTGATATTGTTTTTGCCTCTGTTTCTGTGACTTCCGGTTAGGTGTCTAGAACTGTTCTGATGGTGTGGTATTTTAGGTTTTTCAATTTATTCAAAATATTTATTTTTGAGTGTATATTGTTTCCAGAGATTCAAGTTTTGAGGGTTGAAAATGATTCTAAATTTGAAAATTCAATACACTCGAACTACTTTATGTTCATTTTATTTAAATATATTCTATTGATAAATAACATATAAACTTTTTTAAACATAAGATTCAGAAAAAATCGTAACGCTTATATTAATCAATTTTTTTAATATCTTTTCAGGGCCCGGGTGGCTCAATGAGTTAGGTAGTTGGATTACGTAACAACTCATACAAGCCTATCACCAGTACGGCGTGGATTCGCGCCCGGCTTTGTAAATTACAAAAAAGGTGCACTCGACTCGCAGCCGCAAGTGATAAAGCTTACCAGTTGCTTGCCCATTGTAGGTGGTTCTCTCCATGTACTCCGGCTTCTTCCACCATTAAAACTGGTCGCTATGATATAGCTGAACTTTTGCTGAAAGTGGTGTTAAAACACCAAAAATCAAATCAATTAAATACCTTTTCCTTAATATCGCATATCAGTTTATTCATACGTCTGAAAATTAAACCAAACAGTGTTTCAAGTAACTTTGAGATCCAGTGGGATAGATATATTGTATGGTTGTCACCTGCTTAGATGTTTGTATAATATACTTTATTTCCTGTGACTGCATGATGAATTCTTCATCATCCTATACAATATACTAAGTAGTGCTAAAATAATTCTGAGTTAGATTGCTTTCAAATTACAATATTATAGATTACTGTAAAATTATAATATTAAGTATATATGTACCATCTACACACGCTTAGAAACATGTCTTATGTCTATCTCTAGATTTTCCTTATGAGACAAGGTAACACTTCGACTATTGAAGCTATATTTTAATATAGTGGATATTGCCGAGTGGTCTAGGGCACAGGACATGAGGCGAAGTGATTGGTGCTGCAATGTATCAATGGTGTGAGTTTAAATCCCGTTGAGGGAAGAACAGAACTTTGTCAGCTCAAAGATCTAATTCTAACACTGTTTGGTTTAATTTTCAGGCGTATATATGTATGTATATATATGATTGTACTTAAACAGTTCAATTACAAAAGCCGTGTCACGACGTTAATCTACAAAACGACAAAACTACATAAATAATCCGTTATTAATTACTATGATAATCATTTATTATCCCTTTATAACACATTTAGTCGTGATGTGCTATGAGAACTAAAATAAATAATGTACCATAATCTTCGACAGATAATTCCTCAAGTATACTTTAACTTTACAAAAGCAAAACATATATTAACTAGAAGTACAATTTTAAAATCATAATTAATTGGTTTAAGACAATATTTGACAGTTTGTAGGTTAGACTAAATATATTAGCTCCTATAGTTAATATTGTGGTGAATTCACATAATTCAATATTTGCGTTATTTCATCACGACAATCATTATCATTCTAAGGATGGAAAAGACAGAATGCAAATGTTTGTCTTCTCTTCATGACAAATGTAACTGTTGCTTGAACATTCTAAAAGTAGATGGCTTTGGCTGGTTTATTGTGTTAAACACCACTCTCAACAATATTTCAGTTATGTCGTGGCAGTCAGTTTTATTGGTGGAGGAAACCGGAGTACCTGGAGAAAACCACCAACTTGTCGCAAGTGACTGGAAAAGCGTAGATATTAATTTAAGTGCGCACGCCGCGTTTCTGAAATAACCTTCATCATGGTACCTGAATGTCAATAGATTGGAAAACCAAATATTTTTTGGGGGGAGCAAGAAGCCAAAGAGCATAAACTGGGTAGCCAAAATCAGCTATGTTCACCTATGTCTGGGAGAGAGGAGAAACAGATCACCTATGTCTGAGTGAGAGGAGAAATAGGTCACCTATGTCTGAGAGAGAGGAGAAATAGGTCACCTATGTCTGAGAGAGAGGAGAAATTTATTTTCAATAATTACATTATTTTTAGTAACTGGCAATTTCAATAATAACTAGATCATGTCATCATCGAAACACTGTTTTAGTTTATAAAGGTCATTGTTATATGTAGTCAAAGAATATACTAAAACCCAAATACAATGAAAAACAAAACACCACCAATACTGCAGTGTCAGAGCAGTTCTAAAATCTAATAGGAAAAGAGGAATAACTAATACAACTGGCAAATCTGTTCAAACTTGTGCACTCTGTGAACGTCCTCAACAAACACAATGGCATTATAACTACTTAGAAACGTATGCGTATATGTTATCTGGATGTCAATTGATTGATAGCAAAAATATCAGCCTGCCGAGCCAGAATATGAAGTTTGTTGGCGAATAAGCGAAGCGAACGAGTCACAAGCTTCATATTCTGTCGGGCAGGCTGATATTTTTCAGTATCAATCATATTTACATCCAGATTACATGTTTATCATTCTTAAATCAAACATAAAAACGTATTTATGGTATATCCATAGGTTTCGATATTTGTATTTTCAAGGGATAATTCACAGGATTCAAAATATTCATCCGCATTCACTCCTTTTAATAGGCAAAATATGCTTCAAAATATAGTTCATAAGAAGTTTGCAAATATACCATTCATTATTACAGTGAATGGTGGATTTTATAACATAACTTGATGAACATTAAACAAAAGAGCATTGTACAAAGACAATGATTTAAAATAATGATTTAATTGAAATCATATTCTAGCGCTGCGTTTTATTTACCAATTCCGTTCCGGTTTAAAAAGCACCAAGGTCAATCTAGAGAAACTGGCAACATTGGATACACAAGACACAGGACGAAGATAAACAAAATATACAAACAAAAACACAACATAAAAAACTTAAATGATTAGCAACACGGACCCCGCTAACCAAAACTATGGATGCGCGCGAATTTTATGCAGTTCCTGTCTCTTTTAAGGGAATACGATACAGTAGCAANACGATGTCTAGGTTTGTCATGAAAAATGCACGGTTTTTGTTCTGTAGCTACAAAACAAGCACATGTACCCCCTTACTTTTTGTTAAAATTCTAAATAAAATCATTGCGAAAATATCATGACAAAATATTAAGAAAATATCAATTGGCAGTTTTTTTCTACATGCAAATTTATTCATGAAGAAACCACTAAATAATCCATATTCCATAACTAAGTAGAATTTTTGGACTACTTAATCTATTATTGGCAATGTACATGTTCATCATCTTTGAACGAAATTATCATAGGAAGATATTGCAAAAAAACGGATGCAATTATCTTTTACCGTTTTGAAATTGTGACATTTTCTTTACCGCTATAAAAATCCGTTTTTTTTTTAATTTGTAAAAAATGGTCGAAATTCGAGAGTAAATATCTCGAAAACCAAGTCACGAAGGCATATTTGGAAAGAGCATGTCGAAATTGACCAAATCACGAATTTTCATGAAAAAATCATGAATCGAGAGGTTAAATATACATTGGGATTTTTGTAATATTATGCTTGGATCAACCTTCAATATCCTTTTACATTATATTTGATTGATTTGATTTTTGTTCTTTAGCTCCACTACTTCAGCTATATCATGGCGACCAGTTTTAGTGGCGGAAGTAGTCGATGTACCCGGAAAGAACAAACAACCATGGGCAAGCAACTGGTAAACTTTATCACTTGCGACTGCGATTCGAGTGTACCCTTTTTGTAATTTACAAAGCCGGGCGCGAACCCACGCTGTATTGATGATAGGCTTGTACGAGTTGCTAGGTAATCCAACTACCTAACTCATTGTGCCACCCGGGCCCTTTTTACATTGTAAGTTTTGTATGAATAATAAAGACCTACTACAGAGGAGAAAACATATTTTGGCATGGATAAGAAGCAACACACAACAAAAAAGAAGAAAAATAAAAGAGCCGCCTAGCGCATAAATGCGCGACGTATCCCCCCCGTACTTACATAATATTTAGTTTTATATATTTCCATGTAAGAACCCATCCAAGATCATGATAATTACAAGCCACATGCACGAAATTATTCAAATCTATCCATGTTTACTAAAGTTATCACGTAAACAAGACACAATTCTCAAAATTGGTGATTTTTCAACCAAAAACTAAGATTTTCCCCCAAAACCCTTGCTTCAAACATTTCCATGTAAGAACCCATCCAAGATAATGATAATTACAAGTACATGCAAAAATTTATTCAAATCTATCCATGTTTACTGAAGTTATCGCGTAAACAAGATACAATTCTCAAAATTGGTGATTTTTCAACCAAATACTAAGATTTTCCCCCAAATCCCTTGCTTCAAATATTTCCATGTAAGAACCCATCCAACATCATGATCATTACAAGCCACATGCAAAACATTATTCAAATCTATCCATGTGTACTATTTAGTTATCGCGTAAACAAGACACAATTCTCAATATTGGTGATTTTTCAACCAAAAACTAAGATTTCCCCCCAAAACTCTTGCTTCAAATATTTCCATGTAAGAACCCATCCAAGATAATGATAATTACAAGCCGCATGCAACATATTATTCAAATCCATCCATGTTTACTCAAGTTATCGCGTAAACAAGAAAGTGTGACGGACAGAGACGGATGGCCGCTATTACTATCTCCCTCACTGCTATCGCGGGGGGGGGGGATAATAAACACGGGTAAATAATATGAATTTACCGCTGGGTATCGTTGTTCTGACATATCCTGGAGGTTCAGTGGGGTCATTTTCTGGGTCATGAGTATTACATTTGTCTACATCACAACATCCACCTTTCAATGTTAGTGATCTTGGATGTAGTGGATTATCGGGTAGAGATCTTCTCATGTTTATGTTTCCAAATACCTTCATACACACCTTTAAAAAGAAATATAATGTATTTAATTATTTGGCAATGAACTTAAAAACCTAAGTCAATGAAATGAAAAACATAACAAAAAGTACCACAACCGTCAGATCAGTTCGAAATTTCAAAATTCCATTGGAAAATAGTAGAAACAAAGGAAAAGCCGATTCTTTTAACATACATGAGCGCTCAATTTCCTGTCATAAAACAGGAACTTCTATAAAAAAAAGGGGCGGGTTTAAACTATCTGCATGAACCCAAACCCGTCCTCTTAATGAAATGACGAGTCAAAAGATATTTACGTTTAAAGAGACAAGCCGTATATTAAATATGTCGTGCAGTTGTTTGTGCAATTTGTCATACAAACAGACCTTTATTTAAAATAATTACTATCATATACACATAATAGTGTACTTTCTTGTATTAGGTAATCGAATTTTTCACATTCATCGTAACATTTCAGACATCTCTGTCCCCATTATAGTCACTTGTTTCTATTGTTTGTTTTATTATCCACACCCACCCAAAGAGAAAGGTTTCCTTTAAACTCAGGGCCCGGGTGGCTCAATGAGTTAGGTATTTGGATTACCTAACAACTCGTACAAGCGTATCACCAATACGGCGTGGGTTCGCGCCTGGCTTTGTAAATTACCATAAATGGTGCACTCGACTCGCAGCCGCAAGTGATAAAGCTTACCAGTTGCTTGCCCATGGTCGGTGGTTCTCTCCGGGTACTCCAGCTTCTTCCACCGCTAAAACTGGTCGCCATGATATAGCTGAAATATTGCTGAAATTGGCGTTAACTACAATAAATCATAAATCATCATAAATCCTTTAAGCTCATGTCCACAGTCGCATCTAATTACATGAGAAAAACCAGTAGAAAACATTGCAACAATATTAAATAAATTTTACACCCGAAAATACAAATATCTATATGCAAAACAGTAACTAACATCCCCACCTTTGTTCTTTGTCAAGATACGCCCCCTTGCAAAAGGATAATACGGACAATAATATGGCTTTTCCTGGACTTCCAATGTGGATAGTGTGTACGCTTGCATCTGAAGTCTATGGAATTAATGTACGGTCACGTGTTCTAAATAAACAACAGTTGTAATTGTATTAAAAGTTTGCTGTAGAATAATTTATTTTGTATCTTTAAATTTGCATATATAGATATCGTACTCATAAACTCTAGATTCCTTTCTTTAGACATGTCTGTACTAAGTCAGGGTTATTACGGTTTTCTCAGTTTTCCGGTTGTTGACTGATTTTGTCTGTTTATATACTTAAGAGTTTTAACTTTCCCTTTGGAAGATTGTTCGGAGTTCGGTAATTTTGTTATTACCCTTATTCACCTTTTCTGACACAAATCATGATTTTCACCAAAATAAAAAGACGACAAAAATAGCATAAATATTAAGTACAAAAACATGGAAAGTGAATAATTTAATACATATAAGATAAAAAAAATTAAATATGGTGGTTGCAGATAAATATTCTATATTTGTTCAGTATCATAAGGTATTTGGACTTGCAACAAGGTTAGATATAGAAAACTATATATATTGCATATTTATTTTTCCTGAAAAAAAACGAAATAAATTTGATATCTGTTATCGTCTACATAAACAGACATCTTACTGTTCTACTATTATTACAGATGTCGGTTGGGTATTTTAGTGCATCTGCAGATATTACAGATGTCGGTTGGGTATTTTAGTGCATCTGCAGATATTACAGGTGTCGGTTGGGTATTTTAGTACATCTGCAGATATTACAGATGTATGTTGGGTATTTTGGTACATCTGCAGATATTACAGATGTTGGTTGGGTATTTTAGTGCATCTGCAGATATTACAGATGTCTGTTGGGTATTTTGGTACATCTGCAGATATTACAGATGTTGGTTGTGTATTTTTGGTGCATCTGCAGATATTACAGATGTCTGTTGGGTATTTTGGTGCATCTGCAGATATTACATATGTTTGTTGGGTATTTTAGTGCATCTGCAGATATTACAGATGTTTGTTGGGTATTTTGGTACATATGCAGATATTACAGATGTTTTTTGGGGTATTTTGGTGTATCTGCAGATATTACAGATGTCTGTTGGGTATTTTGGTGCATCTGCAGATAATACAGATGTCTGTTGGGTATTTTAGTGCATCTGCAGATATTACAGATGTCTTTTGGGTATTGTGGTGCATCTGCAGATATTACATATGTTTGTTGGGTATTTTAGTGCATCTGCAGATATTACAGATGTTGGTTGTGTATTTTTGGTGCATCTGCAGATATTACAGATGTTTGTTGGGTATTGTGGTGCATCTGCAGATATTTCAGATGTCTGTTGGATATTTTGGTGCATCTGCAGATATTACAAATGTTGGTTGTGTATTTTTGGTGCATCTGCAGATATTTCAGATGTCTGTTGGGTATTTTGGTGCATCTGCAGACATTACAGATGTTGGTTGTGTATTTTTGGTGCATCTGCAGATATTACAGATGTTGGTTGGGTATTGTGGTGCATCTGCAGATATTACATATGTTTGTTGGGTATTTTGGTGCATCTGCAGATATTACAGATGTCTGTTGGGTATTTTGTTGCATCTGCAGATATTACAGATGTTTGTTGGGTATTGTGGTGCATCTGCAGATATTACAGATGTCTGTTGGGTATTTTGGTGCATCTGCAGATATTACAGATGTTTGTTGGGTATTTTTGGTGCATCTGCAGATATTACAGATGTATGTTGGGTATTTTTAGTGCATCTGCAGTTATTACAGATGTCTGTTGGGTATTTTAGTGCATCTGCAGATATTACAGATGTCGGTTGGGTATTTTTGGTGCATCTGCAGATATTACATATGTTTGTTGGGTATTTTAGTGCATCTGCAGATATTACATATGTCTGTTGGGTATTTTTGGTACATCTGCAGATATTACATATGTCTGTTGGGTATTTTTAGTGCATCTGCAGATATTACATATGTCTGTTGGGTATTTTTAGTGCATCTGCAGATATCACATATGTCTGTTGGGTATTTTTGGTGCATCTGCAGATATTACATATGTCTGTTGGGTATTTTTAGTGCCTCTGCAGATATTACATATGTCTGTTGGGTATTTTTAGTGCATCTGCAGATATTACATATGTCTGTTGGGTATTTTGGTGCATCTGCAAATATTACATATGTCTGTTGGGTATTTTAGTGCATCTGCAGATATTACATATGTCTGTTGGGTATTTTTTGTGCATCTGCAGATATTACAGATGTTTGTTGGGTATTTTAGTGCATTTGCAGATATTACATATGTCTGTTGGGTATTTTGGTACATCTGCAGATAATACAGCTAGATCTGAATTGATAATAAGGATTTCCAAACCTTATTTGGAAATATCATTTTTAGGAGTTTCTCTTAAAACAGTTATTTAGAAATTGGTTAGCTAACAGTTATACAATTTAGCAACCATGCGTAACACAAAATAGGTGTACCATTCCCAGGGTCAGCCTTAGGAGGTGCGGGGCCCAATAGTTCTCTACCTATAGTGTGTTGTTGTGTGTACATAAACAGCCGAGACAATATAACCCCAGCGCGGTGTCCAGTAAGCGCAGGGCCAACTGAGAGCAATTGGTACAATTGGCTTTAGGCCTATCCGGCGCATTCCCTCTTTAGAACATGATTTCAAGGTCTGTCTGTTGTATGTTGTCTCTTCATATATACATATGCTATAACCTTTCCATACTTACATCCCTTGATTCACATCCAGATGAGTAGAGTGGTATATAGTCTGTTGTCAGTCTTTGAATGGCAATACACACCTAAAACAAAGCATAGCATGCATCATAGATTATAATAATTGTTGTTTAATGCCACTTTTAACAATATGTCAGTTGAGATGTTGTGGTAATTTTGTCCTTATCGCATTTTGAGTACATCTCGTCAAGTATGGGGAATATGATTATCGTACAACAATATTTTAGATATACCGTTCAGGTCAGCATTATGGTGGAGGAAAGGGAGTAACTTGGGGAAACCCGTCGACCTCCTGATTTCATAAAGTTGTCAATACATTTCATCACTAATGTTTATGAGCTTGAATCTCATTCTTGGCGAGGTATATACAATACAATTTATATTGCTACTGTGTTATATTGGGAATATGTGCTAATACAGTTTGTATTCTAATGACCTGCTATTAATTGTGATGGAATACCAATTACATTTTGTATAGTGAACTGTACAAAATAGTCATCCAGTTAGACGAAACAACAACATAATATTGAAAATAAATACATTATACTAGTACCACACAAAAAGACCAGATACAACGTTACACGAACTTCGACAACAAAATAGATTTCTTATTTGTTCGAATACGTTACCTCAGTATTATCTTTACACTGCATGGTAGTCTTACAATCTTCTGGATTTAACTGGTTGTCACAATGATAACACTTTAGTGCTGAAATATATAATTGAACTCCGAGTACCCACCAAAACTAAATTCATAATTTAAGAAAAATATCAACATAAGTCAAGAAATATTTCCATATATTCATGAAATCAAAAATAAAGAATATCACACTGTAGGACCAATTATAAAAATTAAAAATAAAGAATACCACACTATAGGAACAATTATAAAAATCAAATAATATCAAAATGGCACAATAAATACCTCTAACACACAAATACATTTTATTCAAAACTTTCAGAAAATATCAAAACATGTATGGAATAACTGAAGTCTTTAATTTTATATCAGCATTATAGAACTATCTAGTTTGCCGCATAATCCCTTCTGCTAAAATGGCTCCATAGTCATTTATTCCCCAATATTCATTTTTAGCCATCCTTCACATTAGATAGAGAGTAAATTCACTTTGTAGCCATTTATTCCTCAGAATCCTTAATATTAAAACATTGTTACATTGTAAAATTTGTTATTATTATTATTATTATTATTATTATTATTANTAGGACCAATTATAAAAATTAAAAATAAAGAATACCACACTATAGGACCAATTATAAAAATTAAAAATAAAGAATATCACACTATAGGACCAATTATAAAAATTAAAAATAAAGAATACCACACTGTAGGACCAATTATAAAAATTAAAAATAAAGAATACCACACAATAGGACCAATTATAAAAATTAAAAATAAAGAATATCACACTATAGGACCAATTATAAAAATTAAAAATAAAGAATACCACACTATAGGACCAATTATAAAAATCAAATAATATCAAAATGGTAGGGATGGGCACAATTAATACCTCTAACACACAAATACATTTTATTCAAAACTTTCAGAAAATATCAAAACATGTATGGAATAACTTAAGTCTTTAATTTTATATCAGCATTATAGAACTATCTAGTTTGCCGCATAATCCCTTCTGCTAAAATGGCTACATATTCATTTATTCCCCAATATTCATTTTAGCCATCCTTCACATTAGATAGAGAGTAAATTCACTTTGTAGCCATTTATTCCTCAGAATCCTTAATATTAAAACATTGTTACATTGTAAAATTTGTTATTATTATTATTATTATTATTATTATTATAAAGTTGAATTTGAGTGTGATTTTCTTTTACATCTAGAATGGGATGGTATGTGTTAAATATATTATTGTCTTCTCTCTCGAGAACAGTTTTCCTATAATGCCGTGGGCTTGGGCACTATACCGCACCAAACAACACTATAGGAGAACAGTGCCCTCAGGAGTAGACAATAATAGAATAATATATGGGTAGCTAATAGGTGAATGTTAGATTAGTGTTTAAATCGTTCAATGGTCAAAATGAATTATTTATCTAAAATACATATACGATTATATCAGAACTTTAGCCGATTTCTAATTGACATATGACTTAAGTGTTTCTATTTGAAATATTGGTGCGTTTGATAATCCAGTTATAATAATGATTGTCAACATACGACAATTATTGCAAGTGTCGCTGCAGATTACTGCTATACATGGATCACTGCACATGTTTGGAAATTTGCTCTGTATTACTGCACATGCTCCTCGATCCAAGTCTTGACAGGCTGCATTTACAAGACCTAGAACTGTCACTGTAAGAAGAACATGAATTAGATAATATATCACAAAATATATAACATAAGTTTCTGAATCGTAATATATAGCAGGGGACGTCATGATCGTATGGTAGCTAGATTTACAACTACCTGTTTTCTCCGAGTATTCCAGTTTCCTCCATCAATAAAACTGACCATTGTGACATAGCTGAAATATTGTTGAAAGTGATATTAAACATCATACCCCTAACCCGTAGCATATAAGAAGAGTTTGAAGATACCAAAGGGACAATCAGGTTTGGTTTGGTTGGTTTGGTTTATGGTGTTTAACGCCACTTTCAACAATATGGGACAATCAGAATCCGTATATCGAAGAACAGACAACACAATGGCCAAAAGAAAAAGTACAAAAGGACACGCAACGATCGACAAAACATACATATTTATAAAACTAAAGTTCGAGTAACACGAACCCCACTAAAAACCGGGAGTGAACTCAGGTGCTCCGGAAGGGTAAGCAGTTCTAACTAAACTATATATTTAGATTTGTGTACATGTTGGTATGTAGACATCCTATATTAGATTGTCTAATATCTAGATTGGTATACGGACTTCAAACAAAAGCTATATGAGTCTAGACAGAAATCAACCTTAATTATGTGTTGGATATAAACAAAAACGATACCGAAAACATAAATTAAATAAAAGAACGTCTAAAATGTTCACAACAACACTACAAAATAATGATAAAAAATGTGCAATGAAAACACACAAAGCTGTAAATTGTTTGGGTTTCCAATCTTTCGATGTTGACCGTACCTGATGAAGGTTATTCCAGAAACGAGTCGTGCGCACTAAATTTGATATCTATATTTTTATTTTTTGTTTGTTAATAAACAATATATTTTTAACATACCGGTAACAGATAAGATTTTTCAATATAAAGATGGATGTATCAATTTGACAGCATTTGTTTATATGTCTTTGGTATATTGTAATCTTATATATTTTTTCTCATAATTTACGACTTCTGATTACCCCTCTAGTATCTTCAAGCTTTTCTGATGTCCCAATGATTTGTAAGAAATTATATGGATGTATATTAACATGACAGACTTAGACATACATTACAGTAAAGGAACAGTGTTTTATTGCAGCTGACAATTGTGTCATTCTCTTCCTTACACATTCAAAAACACATCATTACAGAAACCAAACCCCCCTCGTTAGTATAACGGTTGAAATACCCTCATCTAATGTGGAAAATCGTGGGTTCACACTCAGGTCAGACTATAAAAGTTAAAATTGCTGCTTCCTCGCTAATCGCGTAGCAGTAAAGGACAAGACTAGTCAATTAGTACGTTGAGCTTGAGTGAAGTGGACAGTGAGCTAGCAGTAAAAAAAAAACAGATTATCGTGCTGATATATTGCAAAGCAGACATCATCATCATCATCATTGCTGAAATCATCACAACGAAAGTCTTAGGGTCGCCACTATATGTTCCACTTGGCCTAAGCACTTCCTGGTAATTTTCTCATTCACCGGGTTTGCAACTAGAGTAACATGACGGGTGTCACTAGTGGATCACGAATATCTTACCATTCCTCCTCGGTATTAGTGAGGTTCGTGGTGCTCGATGTTTGCAACTAGAGTAACATGACGGGTGTCACTAGTGGATCAGGAATATCTTACCATTCCTCCCCGGTATTAGTGAGGTTCGTGGTGCTGGATGTTTGCAACTAGAGTAACATGACGGGTGTCACTAGTGGATCAGGAATATCTGACCATTCCTCCTCGGTATTAGTGAGGTTCGTGGTTCTGGATGTTTGCCACTAGAGTAACATGACGGGTGTCACTAGTGGATCAGGAATATCTTACCATTCCTCCCCAGTATTAGTGAGGTTCGTGGTGCTGGATGTTTGCCACTAGAGTAACATGACGGGTGTCACTAGTGGATCAGGAATATCTTACCATTCCTCCCCGGTATTAGTGAGGTTCGTGGTGCTCGATGTTTGCCACTAGAGTAACATGACGGGTGTCACTAGTGGATCAGGAATATCTTACCATTCCTCCCCGGTATTAGTGAGGTTCGTGGTGCTCGATGTTTTGTTTTCCGTGTGGTGTATTATTAATCGTAGTTTGTCCTTTTGTCCGTTTTATTCTGGCCATTGTGTTGTCTTTCCTTCTTCAATTTACGGATTCGAAATACTCTTTTGGTATCTTCAAACTCTCCTTAGACCTAGTGGGTCGCTGGGA
Organism: Gigantidas platifrons; assembly: GCA_002080005.1. Taxonomy (NCBI): domain Eukaryota; kingdom Metazoa; phylum Mollusca; class Bivalvia; order Mytilida; family Modiolidae; genus Gigantidas; species Gigantidas platifrons. Next base: position 315,658 of record MJUT01042999.1, read on the forward strand.
TAATAAGTATTGAGGGACCATACGATTTTATGTATGTAATTTTCAACTATTTACACTCACGGACCAAAAGTATTTCCACACTAAGATACTGAGTGTAGATGTCTAAAGTCAGTCATATCATTATGCATGTCAAAACTAATAAACAAATATGGCTGCCACAATCAAAATAGCAAAGACTGTATCACACTATTAAATTACACCATGTCATGTCTTGTGGCCCCTGTCCTATATTGGCCCATAGATTATTCCCGTCCTGGGAACAACCATACAGTTATGAGAAATAAACATATACATGGGTATCTAAAATATTTGAATATTCATATATATTTTATTTGAAGTTGACTTTATATGTGTTTGTAATGTTTCAGCAACACAGTTGTAATGCTTGGTTGTGTGTAGCTGTATGTAAACATGATCAACAAGGTTAACTAATCGTCTTTAGGCGACATGAAGAAAATGGAACGCCACTTTCAACAATATTTCAGTTATGTCGTGGCAGTTAGTTTTATATGAAGAAAATGGCGCTTTGCTTAAAACCCTGTAACCATAAAAATTCGTCATCGCACGATATTTGTATCCGTATTCTTTGAAAATATCTTTTTGACCACAGATAGTATGCTACTCCAAGATGGCAAGGACGTATAATGTTTTATACGTTACTTTAATTCATTTTTAGCCATCCTCTACTAGTCAAATGTAGAGAGAGTTTTGAAGGTGAACAAAATAGCAACTACGAAAATGAATAGATAAGATACATACTGTTAGATCATACGATACTAGTTCCTCACGTATGTGTTTCCGTTGAACACAACATAAACTAAGACAAGTCAAGCATTACCAGATTAGGACAGATTGTTTTATGGAATAATTATCATAGTGTTCGATTTAAGAGAAAAATGTTATATGTAAGAAAAGTTTGAAGTTGTAAATCGAAAAAAGGACAGACAACGCAAAAAAAAAAAAAAAAAACCACTATAAAGATAGAGTAACACGAACCCCACTAAACCCCGGGGATGAACACATGTGTTCCGAATGAGTAGGTAGTTCCTGCTCCACATGTGTAATATGATAGGCATATCCCAATTGTGTATGACAAACATGTTCGTGCAAAATCTGTGAAATAAGTAGGCCTTTCACATTTTTTACAAATGTCTAAAGTCGTACTAACTTTATTACAAAGTTTCCATGGAAACAAGTTGTATTTAAATGAACTCAAAACATGATTAGCTTTCGTGTTGGGTGTATTTGAGAAGTACTATTAATACAAATTTTCACATCTTCTTTCTCGGGGTTTTTTTTTTATTTTTTTTTATTAAATAGTTAATAATCCTCAAAAACTCAATTCTTTGAAAACAAAACATTATTAGCTTATCGTACTCATATTCCCATCACGATCCGCCCATTTTCAATAATCAGACTAAAAGTAGTGGGTGAGGCAGTCGATAGAGATCGACCCGTTTCCTTTCAATAGTACACGCCAACAGAATTGGCGAAATGTCACCATATCTAACACAGACTCCAGAACAATCTCGGAATGCTGATATCCGAAATGATTCCAAGGAAAGAAAATTACAAGAAGTTCCTGTCATGCACACATTATCATGAACGATGCAGAACAAATATTTTATGTTCAGTGTAGGGATAATTTTATATCAGCGAGATATCTTACATTGTAAAATAATCAAGCGATTATTGAGCATATGATACAATTTTACGGCTCATTACCACTTCGTATCTTCAATCTTTTCTTGCACCCACAATAAAGTTTCCGATATATACAAAGTGACAGTCCTTGTATTGTTCAAATATCACTGGGTACAGTAATAGGAAATAGGTACGACGTTGTGGCTCCAACCCTTACGAAAGAGGCGTCCGCTGACTGCAAGACGAATCAATTACGATTGATTGATTGATTGATTGGTGTTTTATGACAACTTTAGCAATAGGTAAATCGCCACCAAGGACGGCACGGAAATGAGTGGACCATATTTGGAGCATGTCACACCTCTTGTGCGTTAACATTTATCTTATATCGAGTTGACCTTGTCACGGACTGGAGTGCAATCCACAAGTCTAACCGACTATTCTTTTAAGTTCAACAAGCTTAAGATTACTGCTAACTTACAAAATAGCAATCGTCTCATGATACTTTGATATGTGCTTAAGATGAAGAGCGGTGTTAAAAGTATATCTCAAACATCCAAATAATGCTAGAAAGGTTCGACTACCGTGTTCTTCAATATTATAGTTTGGTTATAATAAGCTGATTTGCGGCGTGTCTAACAAAGCTTGTCAACATTTTCAAATCATCTTTCTTTTGGAATTAGTATCTAAACTGATATTTTCAGCTGAGGTTACTAATCACAAACATCTCGGACTGAATATTTCGAAGGACGGTACTCACCATACTCATATTGACTTAATAACAGAGAAAGCGTACAGACGATTAAATATTTTACGGAGATTTAAATTTATTCTTGACAGAAAAACGTTGGAGACCATATATCTGACTTACATAAGACCATTATTAGAATATGCTGACGTTATTTGGGACAATAATATAACTTACCTAGTTGATAAGATCGAGAAAGTACAAATAGAGGCTGCTAGAATCGTAACTGGGGGGCACTCGGTTAGTCTCATTAAATAATCTATACTTAGAAACAGAGTGGGATAAACTAAAGAACCGTCGGGAAATGCATAGACTGGTTTATTGTTACAAAATGAAGAACAACATTTCGCCACAGTATTTATCAGACTTAGTTCCAGATTCTCTTAATAGTATTCATAGTCATAACACAAGAAATTCTTCTATTATTCCCCCTATAATGACACGAACTAGTTTATACACGAATTATTTCTTACCGGCTACCATACGCTCTTGGAATCTTTTACCAGAACGCATCAAGTATAGCACTTCGGTTAATTCTTTCAAATCTAATCTGAAACCTAATCATCCACAAAAACTGCCCTATTATTATATTGGAAAACGACTTGGTCAAATTCTACACTCTAGACTTCGTATGCATTGCAGCTCTTTAAACCAGCATCTTTACTAAAAAAATATTGTTGACTCCCCGTTTTGTCAATGTGGTACTATTGAAACAACTGAACATTATTTGTTATACTGCCCTCTCTACAACGTACACATACAGCTTTTTATTGAGCCCTTTTTTGACGATCCTCTGATTTCATATGATCACTATCTTTTTGAATCACCCGAGTTAAGTTACGAACAAAACGTTGAAATTTTGTTGGCAGTGCAATCCTTTATTATCAACTCGAAACGATTTAACAGAAATTAGAGTTGTCAATTGAATCCACGACTTGTCTTTTGACATATGACACAAACAGTGCATGTGCTCACTTTATTTTTTCTTTATATCATATTTCTTTTCATTATTTAATTTCACATATAACTGTATATTATTATATCAAGTTTAATTTGTCTTAATTATTATATTAATTCATTATAATTTCTACCATTTGAGCATATATTCTGCTTTGTAAATTTAATTTCTTCAGGAAACGGATTAATATAAGTTTTGTAAGTTGTTTCCGAATCCTATTAATGATTCATCTGAATAATTTGTACATATTCATGCTTGTATTGTATTATTGAATTACTTAATAAAATATGTTTACACTAAACTGATATTTTATTATGAAAATAACTTACCAAAAATGACAGTTTGAATAATTTTGTTCATTTTAGAAGACCAAACAGTATAAGTTAGTCAATGTGCTGTCTTTAACTTTATCTGTGACCGTTTAAAAGATCGTGCTTTATTGACGTAGATAAATACACCTTTATCAGAAAACAGGGTCAAGGAACAATTATATAACATAAAATACGAATCTTGGTACTATTTTGTTTATTTGACAGGTCTCGGAAATTTAGTTTTGACATTGAAGTTTTCACCTGAAGACATGGGAAATAGTTTCTAGTTTTTTCAATAAGAATTGGAGGTTTAATTAATATGTGAATACGTGTGTTAACCAATTATGGGAATGTATTTCAGCATATAAACAGAGATTTATAAGAAATATATCTTTGCCATGACGATCAGCATCATATAACCGTAAACATATTTTATAAATGTAATAGTTTATCTTCCAATCATAATAAAGTGGGGATGTTTTGTAGAGAATCGTCGATTAAAAAACCTTCCAGGAATAATTAGTAGCAATTTCTCTCGCGGCGAGTCAGAGGAATACTGATCATGAGGACTAACACAAAGTCATGGCAAAACCTGGACTTGTGATGTTAATTGAAAACACAACCATATTGAATGCGTGCGCAATAATTAATCAGCTAACAATTTGTGAAAATGAATGCTTACCATACTACTTATCACGACATACTGCAGACCAGAGCCTAGAAACAACTTTCAGGTGATCGTAACACACCGACACAGATCAATCCGTGGCATTGAAAAGTTGTCTTATCTACATATATTGTATCATGAACATAAGATCAAGGATGTATCTCATATACGTCCTTGATAAAATATACAAATAATAATAGTCAGAAATGTTAATATACATAAAATCATTACTACATACATGTACGTATACTTGAACCTTGAAATAAATATAATTTCATTCTTCTTGAATAAAAACTTAAATTAACTCCTGAAAGACCCATGGCAATATCACGGAAAATAAACATTCAGAAGCTCTCATGATCAATTTCTTTAGAAAACCAATATTGTTTTTCAGTATGTTACACGACTGGGGCCAAGGTGTTGAAGTAAATAACACTTTACATGATAAATGTTCTATTGATTAAAATACATGACAATGTATTAGTACTTCGCGTTAATTAGAAGTTTATAATTATAGTCCACTAAGAATTAAACCAAAGTTCTCATAATAGTTCTGCACTGCTCCGATACTAGCAAAGTTATACACGTTAAACAATAGAATGCAAGCTTAAGGTTAGTAGTGTTATAGAATAATAATTATTATTATTATTTTGCGTTGTCCAGTCTTATAAGTAGATGAGGCATCGAATCAGAATGACTAAATCCAATTGTCCTCTAAGTGAACTACGGACTCATGCATGTCCAGTGTATATCTGGTATGTTACAGTAATGATAATAAAAGTGTCAGGAACAGGTAATTACAGGTAATTCCACGACGATGTAAATAGTCGATGTGCAATCTCTGTAGGTACAGAGCCAACTGTTATTAATTAACACAATTATAATTATAACGCAATTGTGTTACAAGTACCTCACGATTGTGTAGGCTTGTGGCCAATTGGATCCTTCAAGTACTGCCACTAAATTTAAGATGACCACCTTACCTTACCTTACCTCTGTATCTTTAACCCCCTTCGTAGAGGAACCATACGGGTGTATGTTGAACATGTGCTCATCTATTTACAGTGCTGGGTCTCCTCCACAAATAAACCATCCATATATGTGCTCGATATTTACAGTGAATCATGTCCATCCATCACCAATGATGTAAAATCCATATGTACAGTCTTAAAATTGGAGTAAATGAGGTTCCTATAATCACTCATGTCTTAAAAAGTTACTTTCGTTAAAAGGTTAAAAATCTGATAGTAGCTTCTTCAGTAACGAATCGACGTCCCCACTCCCCACTCCGTTCCCCTTACTGTGTCTCTAATTAAAAGTACTTATAATCATTGTTTCGCAGTTAAAAATATGAATATAAGTTAAAAGGTAAGCCCTATGGCTTGACTATGTCTCTGTATGTAGATTATTAAGAATCTTATTCATATTTTAAAAGTATATAATACTCTACTGTAAATTAATAGGTAAAACTATGGTTTCACTTATATAAAAGGTGATAATATCTAAAATATAGATCACAACAGTTACAATCTAAAATGAATGTTTAAAATGTTTTAAATGCCCGGTCTGAGTCTAAAATCTAAAATGAATGTTTGAGGTGTCCGTTCTGAATCTATTCACATATCATTTTATAACGGACCAGGTGAAGTTGGTATAGCAGGCGTCGAGTAAGGCGTTCAATTGATACTACACTGGCTGGGGACAATCTCCTTTCTCTTGCTATTGGTGTTATGTCCAGAATAATCTGCATTTTCTCACTAGTTGAGAAATTGTCAGTCTCCATTCCTAAAGTATTTAATAGTTCAGTCAGTTCTTGTTGTATGGGGTCTCTTACTCTACTTAGAGCTTCACAGTTCAGAATGAAGTGCTCGATATTCTCTTCTTCATTTTTACACAATAAACAATTTGGATTTGTTTCATTCTTGTACATCTTAATTCTTTTACTCTGCAGAATGTATGAACCAGTAAGTAGTTTTAATTTGATTGG
>MJUT01042999.1:350527-376200 GCA_002080005.1 Gigantidas platifrons
ATACTTACATATTAGCCATAGATATATGAGGTCCTATATCTCCAGCATACTTACATATTAACCATAGATATATGAGGTCCTATATCTCCAGCATACTTACATATTAGCCATAGATATATGAGGTCCTATATCTCCAGCATACTTACATATTAGCCATAGATATATGTGGTCCTATATCTCCAGTATACTTACATATTAGCCATAGATATATGAGGTCCTATATCTCCAGCATACTTACATATTAGCTATAGATATATGTGGTCCTATATCTCCAGCATATTTACATATTAGCCATAGATATATGAGGTCCTATATCTTCAGTATACTTACATATTAGCCATAGATATATGAGGTCCTATATCTCCAGCATTGTCTGATAGTTCTGTCTTTATATGATAAATTAGTTCTTCGTCTATCTGTCTATCAATAGCATGGTCCACAACTTCTAGCCACCATTCTGAACCCTGTGAAAACTGTAATAAAAAATAACATTACAATGCAATCAATATTCTCTGAATACAGATTGTATTGATTTTTTAGACAATTTTCTCTATGGTTATTCAAGCCTATAAGGTCTTGAGACATATCATGTTATCGAAAGTAATAAACACATAGTTAACACACCATACCATATAGCGGGTTTTTTTCGCGGGACTCCAATTTTCGCTTTATTAGCGTGTACGATCGAAACGCTAAAATTAAAACTCGCTAAATTTGAAGTCCGTTTTCAATAAGAGCCAACTCCCTATATTTATCCTATAAAATTCATTACACCTATAGTTGTCATAAGATCAAAGAACGATCAATACAGCAGTATATATAATAATTGTATGCAATACGGTATAGCGGTATGCACACAGTCTCACGGTTATATCATATAGGCCTTATGCATAAAACATATTAATACATGTTTATTTTGTTATTCCCTACTCTCACATCTATGTGTAAACAGTTACAAATATTTCCTATCAATTTCATTACACCTGTAATTGCCAAAACAATCAATAGATCAAACGATCAATATCGGTTGGTTGATCACTATAAAAACATGTCATAATTATAATTGCATGTCGTAATAACAAACACACTAATTAAACACATTTTGTATATGTATATCTACCAGATTGGATTTTAAATTACATTTTAGTACATGATGTATACATTCTGTCTATAAAGTTTGTGTTTCAAACTACATGTAAATAATTTTAATTTAAAGGTGCTCCCGAAACCGATTATTTTATAATCAATATCGTGTTTCCTGTCAGTTTTGTTTTGTTTTGCAGAAGGTGAATGTTATTTACACAACATTGATACAATAATTACAATTATTTTATTTCTTTCCGGAACACGATACTGCGAAATTTGATGCTCGCTTAAATTAAATACCCCTCTTTTACATCGACATCGTGAACATTGCAACCCGCGTAATTTACCTGCTATACGGTAGAATTTAAATTCTAGAAATTTTTGCAATGATCCATAGCGACCACTTTGTCGGCTTTGCTACAATAAGTAGGCTACACAAAAATACATGCAGTGAAATTTGTCTTAATCAAACCACCTTGGGACTAGCATTTGTGTTTGTAATAGACAGATGTTCAGTGTACACATGTTATATTAAATTTTGGTTTATACATGGCAGGTTTATTCTGTGTTTAAATATATGTATCTTCACTGTCAGTGTTAATTTAATCATGATAAATATAAACTATTGTTGATTTGTTTTGCTAGAATGGATTTCTTGGAGGAATATCACAGATATATTTAAGGATTGATCGCAATTTTTGTTCGGTTCATGAAGAAATAACCTCAATCAGGTTGTACACACCCCTGCGCAACTTGCTACGCGGGTTACACGATGTGTACAACCTGATTGAGGTTATTTCGAATGAACCCAACAAATAATTTCGATCAATCCTTATAAATTAATTCAAACTTTTTTTGCTATGATATTGAAAAATATATTAATTTTTTTCAAAATAAGGCAAATAATCGGAAATAAATTTAAATAATCCCAAAGGTGCCTCATTTAAAGAGAATCGCCTGATGATAATGGCACACGATGCCTTGGGAACGATGTCTATTTTCAGATTTAGTACATACGAAAAAGTACTCAACTTTTTAAACCAATCAAAACACATATAAAATGACATGTGACTCTAAAATTAATTTATTTCGAGTAAAACATAATAACGATAGTATGTTTATCGAGGAGTTGGTTACATGACATCAATGATGTCATTATAACATCAAATTAAAAAACAGAGATATTATGTTAATATTATGCTAGTTGCTTGATAATAGATATCATCGCATGAAAATATCACAAGGAAAATCATTGATAATCAACAAGTACATTAGTTGATGTTTTATTTTTATCATTCTTGTACATACCTCATTTGTTAACTGACAGAGATTGTTCTGCAATGGTATCAGATGTTGCTTGGCAACTGTTACCTTGGTTTCAGCCTTAGTCATGTATCTATGTTTAATGTCCTTTGTCTAATAAAGAATAATAAAGAAAAATCAATCTGAAATGGCTAATCACAATATTTAATATAAATTTGTAAATCAGACCATTTTAGGTCTAAGTTCCTACAATCCAATAGGCCTATATAATCATACATACATATAACTATTTAATTCACCATTCAAATATACTATCAAAAGAAATCAATCCTCGATATAAAAATTTGAATATACTGGTCTGAATCAAATCCTTGAATTTATTTTTATATAATTCTTTAAAAAACTAAAAAGTTTACTGGTCCAAACAAAGTTTTACTGGTTTTGTGGACAGAGAACCGGTGCTCATTGTGAGGGCTGAGAAATCACATCTCACTATAGGCCATGGACTAGATAGGTCTACCATACACACAACTACAAATTGACTGGATTATGTAGATCAAGTTTAGAAATGTTCATATTAACAAGGTTGTTTTCAGATGGACTACTAGTTCAGTGGTATTTGACGCTTTGGTGTCCGTGCATTTTTGGGGAATTTTCACATTGTACATAATATATCTTGAAAGCAAATCATGTAAGTTGTTAGCATTTTATTGGATAATATGTGATATAAGCAAAATACTGAGGATATTAATGCTCTAATGTATAACTGGTTTTGATACTCTACAAGAATATATCCAATAGTGGTCTAGTGAGAAGAAATCTCATTCTGGTATAAATTGAGCTTTCTATGGAGAAAGCCCATAGAAGACAGAGTCATGAGAAGACAGAAAGCCAGGTTTTCTTCTGTGACAGACTGTCAATACTGTTGGGACATAATCTATAAAAAAAAAAAACAACAACAAAAAAACAGTTCACTTTCACCTAGTATTGGCAGTAATGATAAAGTCCTATTATAGTAATCATAGTAATACTAAAGTTTTAAAAGGTATATTAAGTGGTTTCTGAGATACAGTTTGGACCAAAACATTAACATTTGGGTACATGCTCGCTATTTCCCCACCCGTTATACATTGCTAATCTAATGATCAGATTGTTCTACCAGAAAACCCACTAATATATATATAGATTATTACATGGCATTTTTCATATCATACCCTTTATTAGCCCGAGAGCCGGTATGCTCAAGGGATGATATATGAACGATGGTTGATAAAGGGTATGATATGGAAAATGACATGTTATGATATGTTTAGCATATACTTCAATAGAGGAAATACTTAGTACCAAATTAAAACCAGATTTGTACCAAAATGTTTAGTCATTTTGGCTAGAATTAAATACATGTATATAGTGATAGAACAAAAAAAAATATTGTCTTAATATACAAATCCAATAAATGCACATTTTCTTGGGCACTTTCAATATTATAAGAGAGAAATTGGTAATTAATAATTTTTTGTGCAAAATTTTATAAAACAATTGAATCCACCGCTTGGACCATTCTTGTGAAACTAGGTGAAATAAACATGACTCCTCTTATTATTCTAAACAAAATTCAAAGATTTATTACAGGGTAAAATTTTAGCTTTATCATCTAAATGCCTAAACTCACCTGTTGATAAAGCTGACTGTCTCTCAATGTTGGTACTAAACCTTCAGGCTTTAACTGAATTATTTCCTGTAGATTATGTAAGGCATGTAATTGCTGTAGTTCATCTGTTCTTAACTGTTCTTTATGTTCCTCTACAGACATCATAACTTCTCTGTACTTGTCTACTGCCTCAATATACTGTAAAATATTGTTGAAAGTGGCATTAAACACCTAACGGCTAAATCACCTTTTAAACTAGTCCACATTTAAAAAATATTTGAATAAAAATTACTATAAAATGCTTTGAAGCCAAAATCTCCTTGTTTCTATTTTGAGTCAAAATTTCAGTCAAATTGAAGATTTTTTTTTACATCTATGAATTGTAAAATTTGATTTCTACACATGATTGTCTCTATTATCAAGCAACAAGCATGATATAACGAAATATCATTGACTTACATATGTAAATTTGTTATGTATATTGGCATTACTGACATTGTCTTGACAAATCCTTGATAAACAAACTAATGTTAATATGTTTTATCTAAAATGAACTTCTCTTCAAATTTTCTATCTAGGCATCACCTTCTCTGTCATATAGCTCTGAGAAATCCATTCTTTCAAAACTTAGATGTAGGTGTGAGAGTTTTCTCATGCTTTGTAAATTTCCATGGTTTATTTCCTGTGTTGACATACAGCACTATAAAACAAATCTCACCTCTTCTTTAATAATATATATTCCAGCTTGACCGTTCAGTGCAGCTACTATTTGTCTGTGTGCTTCCTCACATTCAGTTTTTACTTTCTTTGTCAGGGATTCTAACAACTCCTCCATTGTCATTGTACTGTAAAACAATATAGTTATACAAAATTATTATTTAAATCTTGGGATTTCCAATTCGGCGGTTTATTTGAAGAAAATGTATTTTGCTAGATTCCTATACATACGAGTGTTATTGTACAAAAATATCCAATAATCATTAATATATACTTGGTGTTTAAATAGTTTTGTAGTTTCTCATGTAGTTCGATGTTAAACTATGAACTGTGGTGGTGGTGGCCATCTTGGATTGCCGATCAACATAAACATTGTAAAATGAAGGATCTTACAAGGAAAATATCAGTCAAATTAGATTTCAAATTGTTCACTGGTTTGAGAAAAAAATTAAGTATTTACAAATAATTTTATTCTTACTAGAATTTATCAATAACTCGTAATCTGATTGGATATCGTCACTTATTCTACGTCATTCGAAAGGAATTTATAAATCAATATTTCCGTTTACTGGACTACTTTTTTTGTAGCGTTACGGTGTAGGAATATGAAAAAATAATCCACCAAGAATTATTAGTATTTAACGTCGAAAACAACACGGTGTCCAAGAATAAGAATTATAAGGATTAAACACTGTGTTTTTAGGAAATTATGTATGTATAAACTCCGGCAGCTCACTCACAAACTTTCCATAAAGTCCTATAATATTACCAACATGGTGATGGTCTTTTTGATAAATAAAAAAGCTTAAACATACAATACTGATTAGAGATTATCAGAATTTATGACATGCATTGGTAATCATCTTGGACTTTGATTGACATAAAAAAAAACTGTACAAGACCATCTAAAGAACAAGTGTGCTTTCAATTCTTTCTGTAGTCCGAGATAATAATTTCAAAACATTTTTCCCATAGGATTTTATGTTACAATGTGACCTGCGCTGGTGGCCATCTTTGATTTCAAATAATGTTTTGGAACGTCCAAATGATATTTCTGCTTGATTCCATTTGTTCCGGTAGTTTCTTGAGAAAAAGATTGAAATGTGAAAAGATTTTGGAAGATGAACAACAAAAAAACGGATGATTATATCTCATCACTGGACCCTTTAGGTCAGAGGAGCTAAGATATATTTAATTGTAACAGGGAACATCAAGAGAAGCTTGGACTCTTGATTAGCATTATAACAAGCAAGAATTGAAAAAAAATAAAATTATTATGTTGTTAAAAAAAGACATGTTTTCATTTGTTTAAGAAATAAATCATGGAAGCCAGAATGTGTTGGGAGCTTTAACATGGATTGGCGGATATTAGTACTTTATCCAGAGCCAGAAGCGAGGGATAAAATTTACTAATATCTGCCAATCCATGTTAAAACTCAAAGCACATTCTGGCTTCCATGATTTATTTCGATTCTGATATGTCTAAGAGTACAAATACGGTAGTATACTTTGATTGGAAGATGGTAATTTTTACATACCCTTGCGGAAAAAGTCACACACAATTTATGTAACTCGAACAATATTGTGCCCTCTATCGGCATTATTCGGGTCACAATTTATGCTGCCAATAGAAACGTCAGTCACATTCATCGGTGCATGTGCTAATGAGATAACAAGAAGAAATAATTCTGGTTTTTTTTAACAAAGGGAAAGAGTGAGGTCATGTTAGAATTACATATATAATATAATTCTACCTTTTCTGCAGTGAAAGGAATTCTCCTCGGACAGCCTGAGGATGACAACATGCCTGTCTCAGTCTCAACAATGGAAACAGTAGCTGAAAAAGATGGTTCCCTGATTACTACACATTATTCATTCAATTAGTCGGTTTCATTAATTTGAAGTGCTATAGAAAGAATGACAGGCAGAGGATGTACAAAATGAAATATCATTTGGAACTATCTATGGCTAATTATTAAATACTGTATAACTGGTAATTTCTGCGGTATTCTGTGGTCAACTCCGGATCGCAGAAATTCATAACGCAGAATATTATGTAAAATAAATGTTTAATGTCCCGTAATAATAAATCAGTACAAATGACCTTTTCAAACTCAAACACGAACTCCAATTCATCCGAAAGTGTCAAATATTTAATTAGGCCTAATTACTATATCTAGATAAAAGAAAAAAACAGTATATACAAGTAAATGTCTGAACTGAATAAAAATATACAGAAAACCTTGCTTAAAAATCAATAATTACTACATGAGGCAGATGACCACTCAATATAATAAATAGACTGTTTTTCCCACTGTTTCTCACTTCTGATCCTAGGTTCAAGTATTTTTGTCTTGCTATATAACAGTGTGCTTGAGAGTATATAATTAATTACTATTGTGCCATTATAAGTGGAAAATATTTGTGAGAAGACTAATAATAAGACATTTTATTGACATTTATTTACCTGAGCCACTGTGTGTTTATCTAAGCTGCTCAATTTTGTACTCATGTCTGTCCATTTACTCAATTTCTAGAAATAAAAGCAACACATTATATTACTCCTGAGATTGATGCAGAAAAAAAATTCAACTGATTTAATAACACTGTAGTTGCCCTCTTATAAGGCCACTCTTCTTATGAGGCCACTCCTATCAAAGGCCACTCTTCTTATAAGGTCACTCCTATCAAAGGCCACTCTTCTTATAAGGCCACTCCTATCAAAGGCTACTCTTCTTATAAGGCCACTCCTATCAAAGGCCACTCTTCTTATAAGGCCACTCCTATCAAAGGCCACTCTTCTTATAAGGCCAGATTTCAGAGGCATTTGGAGGGTAAAATACTACTACACTGTTCCTCTCTTATAAGGTCACTATTTCATTGAAAGGGGGTTGTCTTTTAATAGGGGGGTCTACTGAACACACTAATAAAAAGAACAAGGGCAACGCAAAGCGTGGTGTATCCCCTCGCCTAAAAAAATGACCCAGTGACCTTGTAAATCAATAGGGTTACAGATTCTCTTAAGGACTATGTATGTACCAAGTTTGGTCAAAATCAATTGAAGGATGTTGATTCTAGAGTGTTCACAAGGATGTTACGGAAGGACAGACGGAAGGACGGTAGCGTTACTATATCCATTCTCAACTTCGTTGGCGAGGGGATGAAAAGATAAACAGTTATGGTTGACAATATGATCTACTGCAACAATACAAAACACTCCTCTGTATAATATCAAACTGCTACACACAGAAATGACAACAACAGAAAGAAGTTAATGTAAAGCTGGGTCCTACTAATTAATCAATACAGGATATACTTTCTCTTGCTTTCCAAATAAAAAAAATATCACATGTAACCATACAACACAGTAATTCATGAATAGGTGTTAGATGACAGATTTTTTTTATATTCTGAATGCTGTAGTAGGAATTGTTAATTGCATATATTTTACACTTTTAGGGCTGATGAGTTCTTTCAAAAAGGAACTTGTTTTTCGTTGTTGAATGTGCAATCATATTTTCAGTATTTCATAGGCATCTACATAATAAATTATCCATACCTTCATACAATCTTTAACACAATCATGGTACTGTCTTCTGTAAAAATGGTCCTCTACAGGAGAGAATGTCAGCCAATGTACATGATCTGTTTGTGCAGGTATGTTTATCTGTAAATAACAGTGAACATCTTTTTGTATTTCAGCAAATGTTTAAGATGGTTGGTTGGTTTATGGCATTCTTTAGCTAGTATGTAGGTAGGTAGGATACAAATGGAGGTTATGTTATTCAATGCCACTTTCAACAATATTTCAGTTATATCGTAGAGGTCAGTTTTATTGGTGGAGGAAACATGAGTACCCAGAGAAAACCACCTACATGTCGCAAGTCACTGACAAACTTTATCACATAATGTTGTATGGAGTACAACTCGCCATGAACGAGGTTCGAACTCACAACTTTAGTGATGATAGGCACTGATTGCACAAGTAGTTGTAAATCCAACTACCATGTGATTATGACCACAACGGCCCCTGCACATGTTTAGCTATTTTGTTCTGGTAAAGAAGAATAATATAATATTTAGTAGTTTTAACTGTATACCTTTAATTAATAGTAAATATTACAAAGATGTATACATTGTTACCTTTATATACAACAAACTGCACAATTCCTATATCCCTTTTCCTACTTGAGCCCTGAATTTAATTTTATTTTTTTACATAAAGTCAAACTATAGGCTCATCTAAACCATTTTCCTTCACCTGGTTATTCATGCACAGTTTGTGTTCAATCAAGTCTAGTTTTTGAAAAAAAATATGTAATTAATTTTCGCATATAGGGTACTACTATGTTAAACTTTATTAAACCCATAAAATTCAAGCCTAAAATAAAACTAAAGACTTTCCACAATATCTCAATATGACAAAATTTGAAAAAGGACAAAAACTATGATAAATGTATAGCCATATCTCCATGCGGTTGCAGTCAGACATGACAAGTATGGAATTGATCCTATTGAAACTTTAGGAAATTTAATGACTATGACGTTTCCATACTAATGATATGGCAAAATAAAAAAAAATAACGAAAATATAAAATACACATAGCTCCATGTGGTGACAATCATGCATGATAAACATGAAAAAGTTGTCTACAATGCAATATAGATTCTCCTTTTGTTACCAGTGGATTACAATATTTCTCCACTTGAGATACATTTGTTTGTATTAAGAATTTAAAATTTTAATATCGAGAGTGGAGAAATATCGCAATCCACTGACAGCAGGAGAATCTGTTTCTCCTATGACCAAAATGTTAAAAATATATTTAAATTTTGCCGTTAATGAACGTTGAAAAGGAAATTGGCTTGAATTCTCAAGTAGAAATTGAACTGCCATGGTGATTAAAAATATTACGATAATTTAACCAACTGGTTCAAACATGATAAAAATAAGAGATATATACAATAAGATAATGGATGATGGATATGAAAGCCTATGACAAGTGGTACCTGTTCAATCACATCTTTCTTGGCCGTTCTCCACAGTACAGAAGATACTGCCTTGTACATAGGTTCTTTAATACCATAACACAGAGGAGTACACAGCATTTTGTCAAACCACTGCTTAACCCAAAATGGATCTAACCCCAAGAATAGAAATAAGCCATACAGATCTGCAATATTAAAATTAGAAAACATATATTAAATTTGTGTGATACAAATGTAAGTTAGGTTAATTAATGCAACTTGGATTAGTGTTAGGGTTATGGTGTTTAGTGCCACTTTCAGCAATATTTTAGCTACATCATGGCGGTGAATTTTATTGGTGGAGGAAATAATGTACTCAGTAAAAACCACCGACCTGCCGCAAGTCAGTGAATGCAACCTTGATTTAGACCTTAAAACTTATATGGATTATAGAATGATTGTATTATGCAGGGCATTCCACAGCAGCCGGGCACAGGGCAAATTGCCTGTCTAATTGCATTTGATCCCCAGCTACTTTGTTTAAAAAAAATGAAAATGTCAAAGTGAAAGTAGAATATGGCTCTGTTTTGCATATTGGTTTATCTTTTGTACTCTAAATTGCTAAAATTGGGAATCATTATAAGGGGTAAGAATGAAAATTTTGGGAATTTTCCATGATTTTAGAACCTTTTTCATTGGGAAAGGGTCCTTTTACCAAACACTGGGGAAGGTTGGAATAATTCCTGCCCTTCTACTTAAGGATTATCCCTTCCTACTTGAAAATGAGTGGAATGCCCTGGTTATGGATTTGTGTTATGTCAAATCTTTGATAAACAATTCCCATATTGAGAGGAATAATAACACAATTTTACAAATTGGATTTACACCT
Organism: Gigantidas platifrons; assembly: GCA_002080005.1. Classification (NCBI taxonomy): domain Eukaryota; kingdom Metazoa; phylum Mollusca; class Bivalvia; order Mytilida; family Modiolidae; genus Gigantidas; species Gigantidas platifrons. The sequence continues at coordinate 361,102 of MJUT01042999.1, forward strand.
TGTGTATTATGAAAATTTTAACAATCAATTATGTGCACAAATACTAGTAAATGACTGATTTACTACAAATTAAGTAACTATATTTGATATACTTAAGACTTAACTGTACCTATATGAGGTCAGAATGTAGACTTACATATGATATTATCATTGTCTTTTGTGTGTATTTATCTAAAGGGATATTGTAGTATAATTGATAACTAAGGTGCTCTATACTTGGACTTGGAGCAATCTCTAAAGATCAACCGGAAATGTATTCCCCGATTCCAGGCTTCCAAAAAAAGTACCTTGACCTAGGTGGACAAGCTTCCAACTGAGAGTATTGTAAGCCAACTTTAAGAGAAGCCACTCCAATCTGACAAGTATACTTGGTAGGTTTAGTTACTTGCCCACACAATCATCACACTGGTGTCAGGTGTAAAAACTGATATCAGTGATTTATTTAATAAATTTGAGTTGGTCTAGTCAATCTTGTCATTTTGATTTTATTGGTTCAAATTACTAAAATTTGTTTTGTGATTTCTCTGTGAATCTTGGCCTTTGCATACACATTTTCTCATTCTTGGTAGGTTTAGTTACTTGCCCACACAATCACCACAATATCGATATCATCGATATCGAACCAACTGATAAAAGAGTCTATGCAACATTTGTGATATTCCACACTGGAAAGGCCTTCAGACTAATAGGCAGATTGACTTACAGTTAAGATTATGTATTTCCTTAACAATATTTGTTTTTACCTATCCTATTTGATAATGTTAACACTAAATTTGTATTTGTACCTTCTATACTTTTCTGGATAGGGGTACCAGTTACACACCATCTGTTTACAGCTGTTAATCTGAGTGCCATAAATGCCGTCTACAAAAACAAATCATATACTAATTTATATATTTAACATTTATAAGGGTGCACTAAAGGATGGTTTCTCACAATAATACAACATGTAATTATATGCATATCTCACGTCATGAAGCATAAATGTGAGTATTTGGAATTACTGAATAATTATTAAGAAGTAATACAAGGAAGCCATGAACTTATTGGAGATTTTAAGCCGAAGGTAGAATGGAAAATGCATCTCATAACAAAATCCACTAATTTTCAATGATGAGTAGGTTTATCAGAAGAAAAGTTTTTGATATTTCTTTAAACATTTTTATGACCTGTAGCAGCCATATTGAATGTTGGAAAAGTCAAAGAATTAGCAAACATTCATTTTTGTAAATCATTTCTACAAAGATTCTGGGTCAATTGGAACAAATAAAAATAACACAGAATTCAAGTCAAGAGTGTTTTAAACTGGCCGTTTACACCAGGTGACAGCTTGGGCAATTTTGACTGTATGTAAATGATTTTGATTCTGCAAATCATATGTAATTCTATATTTACCTTAGTTGAAGCACTCTCCACCATCTGTGCTTCATCAAGACAGATCTGAAAGGTAAATACACAAATATTACACACAATTGTTTTAATATGTTATTAACAATAATTCATGCTTTACATGTATTAAGCATGTAACATATACATTTTCGAATTAAAACAATCTCACAGAATTTACTGATGAACATTATTTTGGCTTGATTTTGGATATGGGTGTTCAATGTTGCTTTCAGAAATTGTTCATCTATATTGTGATTGTGACTACCAAACTAATAAGGGGGGACAATCCAGGAATGCTATAATGAACTGACCAATGAAAACTTGACCTTGGGTAGGTATCTAAAACCCTTGACACTTGAGGTGGTTTTGGTTTGGTTTATGGTGTTTAACACCACTTTAAACAATATTTCAGTTATATCTTGGTGGTCAGTTTTATTGATGGAGGAAACCGAAGAAAACCACCGACCTGTCGTACGTCACTGACAAACTTTATCACATAATGTTGTATTAAGTACACCTCGCCATGAACAGAGTTCGAACTCACAGCTTTAGTGGTGTTAGGCACTGATTGCACAGGTAGTTGTAAATCCAACTACCATATGATCACCACCACGACCACGACAAACCCTACTTGAGGTGGGTATCAGTGCACACATTCACATCAGTGGTGCTATGCTTGTTGCCAGAAGTCAATGACAATAACCACTCGACCAACCCAGGTCTCCAATATATTTTAGAAAGGGACCACAGAAGTACCGCTTAGACCAAATTTGGTTAAAAATGGTCTGGTTTCAGAGGAGATGTATGCATGATAAAAGCTAATGTACACCCATAAAAGCACCATACATGGTCTTAATGAGTGAAAGTGAATCTGTGCAAGTTTATTTATATCTGCATTGTCATTGGAGACCCAACTACCAGACGGGGAGGGTTAGGATCCCATAAACCAGTTCAACTCCAAACATTTTTAAGCACGTTCCAAGACAAGATCTGGATCTCCAACATCATATGTCATGTTTTTTTTGTATCCAAAGGTGATTGTTTGTTTTGTTGATGATATTGGTGGAACTGTTGACCACAACTGTTTAAAGTTTCTTGTCAACATGTTATCTTTTCATCCGTTTTACATTATAAAGGATTCAAAGAAAAAAAATCAAAAAAAAAACAGAACAAAATTTTCTAGATTCTTTTACAAATGCTCACCCGCCACCATTCTACAGCTATCAAAGGACTTGGAGTAGCCATGAATCTCTTTGGATGTCTAAATTTTCTACCATTTTCACCTGAAAAAAAATTGTATGATTAACTGTAACCATGAAATAATTATAATTGATACATTGTTTCATTTGTAAAATTTATTTATCGAGAGTGAAGAAATATTGTAATTTCCTAGGATAAAAACATCAAAAATATCTTTAAGTTGTTAATTTCCATAGTTAATGACAGTCAAAAGGAAACTGGAGGGAAATCTGATGCAGAAATTTAATCACTGTGGTGATTGAAAATATTAAGAAAATTGAGAAATTAGAGAAATCAGCATAATCTTACTGTTGCTATGGAGTAAATCAACATAATCTAACTGTTGCTATGGGATATATCACATAATCTCACTGTTGCTATGAGGTATTTCAAAAAACATAATCTAACTGTTGCTATGGGGTAAATCAACATAATGTAACTGTTGTTATGGGATATATCACATAATCTCACTGTTGCTATGAGGTAAATCAAAAAACATAATCTTACTGTTGCTATGGGGTAAATCAACATAATCTATTTCTTTCCTCAGTGTCTCATATGATGTGATTACTATATCCTGATTGGCTAAGGTACTTGGTTGTATAAATCCTTGCTTGTTTACACCTGTATATACCTGAAACATAGATAATACACATTTCTCTTAATTATACATATGAATATTATTTATATGAAGACTGAAGTGTTTTTCCCATACTAAATCATGTTGCTTCCATCAAGTTAAATATAGATTCTCCTTCAGTTGCCCGTGGGTTACGATATTTCTCTACTCAAGAGAGTTAAATTAAAAATTTCAACCACGAGCCGTAAGGCGAGTGCTTAAAATTTTTAATTTAACTCTCGAGAGTGGAGAAATATCGTAACCCACATGGGCAACTGAAGGAGAATTTCTTTCTCCCATTATTTGACACGAACTTTATTTCAAAAGCCATCAAACGAGTCAAATGCAGGGAAATGCACGAGACATTTTAATCCTCTAGAGGATTACAGATTTTTCCACCACTGGTTCAGCGAGTTAAAATGACGTCATAATGGGAGAAATTACTTTTAAACATCATACGCTGGACTGATTAAACAAATTGAATGTGCATACGGCACCACTCACTTTTGTAAATGTGTCACCTCTATCACGGCAAACATGTACATGTATATGGAAATGCATTGGTGGTGTATTGGTTAGCACATTTGTCTCTAGTGCCGAAGACCGTAGTTTCAAGCCCCAGTGGGGTCAAATGAAATTTAAAATTGGTATTTGTTGCTTCTCCACTAAGGAGAAAGAGCAAAGACAGGTTGGCTCGGAATAATGATAATATGTCCAAGTAAAGCAACATGTCTACCCTTGGACTGTTGTTTCAATGAGCTAGCACTATAAAAATAAACAAAAGTGTGTTGGTCTAGTACAAAGTGGACATCATTAATCATCTCATCGAATGTAACTTATTCTCGCCATGGTATAGCTGAAATATTGCTTATTTGGTGTTAAACAATGATCAATCTATTTATTTATTTATTTATTGTATTTAACGCCACTTTCAGCAATATTTCAGCTATATCATGGCGACCAGTTTTAGTGGTGGAGAAAGCCGGAGTACCCCGAGAGAACCACCAACCATGGGCAAGCAACTGGTAAACTTTATCACTTGCGGCTGTGATTCGAGTGCACCCTTTTTAGTAATTTACAAAGCCCACGACGTATTGGTGATAGGCTTGTATGAGTTGTTAGGTAATCCAATTACCTAACTCATTGAGCCACCCGGGCCCCCAATGATCAATCAATCAATCACCACCATGAATATGGGTGGAAGAAACAGAAAATGATTTCTTTTTTAAAAAATCTTAAATTTATTATTAAGACTTAATTCAATTAATAAACTGGTTTTAATCAAAACTATAACTTTAAAGATGAACAGATAAACAAGACATAAGGTGTACTTGAGTATATTCAATGTATAGTTTGAAACACACGTTAAAAGTCCAGTACCTTTATTATTACTTCATCTTTAGATTTAGGCATATGTTTTGCAGATCGTTAATTGTGCTTTTGTACTTTTTATTTTGGCCATTGTGTTGTCTGTTCTTCTTCGATTTATGGATTCCGATTTCACCCTATGGTTTCTTCAAACTCTTCTTATCCCAAAACTTAATTTTAAGAGATACATAATTTACATTCTATACTGTGAATATTGTAGGACATATTAAACTACTCACATAAACTTTTAATGCCTGATTTTTAATGTGTTTCTTGATCTCATCCACCCACTGGTAACATATAGATGAAGGGGAGATAATCAATGTTGCTCCTGATGTTAAAGGTGTCTGAAATAGATAGAAAATTGCTTAAAAAGTCATCTGTTAATTATTCCAGAGAATAGTGATGTTTATTAAACTATGAAAAGTTATTTTACATTTACATGTATCAGTAAGTGTTGGAAAAAGAACAGCAATAAAAGCATCATTTTTAACCTCTGATTTAATCAGAATTTTCTATTTATCTTCAATTTCATCCAAATCTTTCTTGATAAATTTGAATACTTTGCAGTTTCTATGACCACATCTGAGATTATTTGTGCGCATTCATAATTTACATTTGCAGTCATACAGAATATAAGATGGGACAATTCCATCGGAGGTTTCACATTTTCAAGTCAGAAACGAGGCTTGCTGAGTTTACTATAGGATTAACTGCATTTTTTCCGGAGTTTATTGATGGACCAATTCACTCACAAACAAATATAGTGCGAAGGACTTTTATGTAAGTTTGTGAGTGACTTGGTCCAGGTTATACATCAATAAACTCCGGAAAAAATGTGTTTAATCCTTATAATTCTGTAACTAAGTTTTTTGTTTTCATTTGTTTTGAAAATTTACCTTTGGGGATCCCCAGTACACACACATACATTCCATTGATGTGTGTCATGCATGAATAATAAAATGCACTAACCTTCATGTTTACAGTAGTTTTCCTACATTGATAACTAGATGGTGATGTAATTAAGTTACTAATATTTGCCAATTTGATGGCATTTTGCATTTAGCTACTTAAACAAATAAAATGCTCACAAAATCGTAATATAAATCAGTAACCAGCTTGTGTCAATATCACCAGCGTCCTTTGTAAACTATGTCACAGGATGACGATAAATTACAAAAGTCAAAGTCGATAGATGGTTGTCTTAAGTATTTTTTTCGGAATTATGTTTTATGTCAACAATAAAAGCTTTTTTTTTCATTGGAATTTATTTTTTATTTCATATCTAACAATAATTGTCGATTATTAACAATAAACATTGTTTCTTTTATCTTTTTTTATTATCGGGAATCCAAGCCACCATTTTTTTTTACATTACGAAAAAAGTAGACCAGTGAACATTGTCTCTCGAAAAATAACCTGCCAAAAACCCCGCCTCCATAAGCGTTTATACCCAATCACAGTAAAGAATTTCTAATTATGTAAATCATATTAGAATTATGATGAAATAAAATGCAAACCTGATGGTAGAATTGTCTCATCCTGAGAGCGAAATCTCCCTATATGGAATTTATAATTGTAAAGCTTTATATTTACCATATTTACATGATTTCATCTTACAAAACAACAACAAAAGTTATTTTCTTATGTCTTCATCATAAATTTTAGAATCTGAGTTTTCTTTTCTTTCTTTTAAACCATTAGATTTGGTTCCTCATTTAACTTAAAACTATTAACTTACATTTCTAACCAGACAATGAGGACACATAAAGTCAGGTCTGGATGGATTCTCAAGGTTAAAGTTCACACACTCTGCATGCTGCCACAGTCCACATTTTATACACTGTATTGGATTTCTACCTATTGTCTGTGTATCGCTATACTTTGCACCACAAATACACTCAAACATCTCCTTGGGACCAACATTACTTTGCAAATAATTGCTATATTTGTGCTGGAATACCTTTCCATTCATCTTATTTCCTGTTCCCATTTTCCTCCCCTTCAGATCAGATGTTTCAGGTACCAGTTTGCATGATATAGCACTCTCTTCATCAGTGTCTACTTTCGTTGTATTACTGAGATCAGCGTCGAATTGAATATCATTTGATTTTGTTGTGGAATTACCAGTAACTTCCGTAGACTCGTGTTCGCATGTCATTTCATGTTCAGACATAGGAGAGCTAGATATATTTGTTGTTATATCATCTTCATTGCACACTGATGTTGAAGCAGCAACACTATCATTGATATACTTAGTTTCTGTATCAGACTTGTGTGTCATTTCATCACAGACATATTTTTCAACTTTTTGATTGTTCGTATCATTTTCTAACTCTGTCGTTGCCGGCAGACTTTCTTTTTCAATAGTCTTCCCATCCATCTATAAAACAATTGTTGCACAATGTATTAACAAAAGCTTAAGAGTCTTAAAGGAGAATGCAACTAGAACTGTCCGCATAGCGGGACTAATACCCCCCGCTTCACTCTGACTGTGTCCAAGATTATTGAAAACTAAGTCTACACGGAAAATATATTATTTGTCAAATTATAATATTTAATCACATTCAACAAAAATAAAAATGTCGTAGCATAAAAACTGTAAGAGGAGTTGCATGGACAAACCATGTACCCTTTCAGCCAAATTCACAAATAAAAAAAAATAACTAAGTTCAACAATCTATATTTTTTTGGTAAAATTCATGAAAATCAAAATCCTTATAACATGCACATCTTTGATATGAGTACAAATGTTCTGCAATGTAAAAACTTCCTAACTTATATACTGTAGGAGGAGTTGCGCAGACAACCATGTACCCTTTTTGCCATATTCACACAAAAATGGCTAAGTTCAACAATCTATATTTTTAGTAAAAATGCACAAAAATCAAAATCCTTACCACATGCACATCTTTGATATATGTACAAACAATCTACAATATAAAAACTTCCTACCTAGCGTAAAAACTGTATGAGGAGTTGCGCGGACAAACCATGTACCCTTTTAGCCAAATTCACCAAAAAAAGACTAAGTTCAGCAATCTATATTTTTGGTAAAAATTCATGAAAATCAAAATCCTTACCACATGCACATCTTTGATGTATGCAAAAACGATCTGCATTATAAAAACTTCCTAGCGTAAAAACTTTAGGAGGAGTTGCGCGGACAAACCATGTACCCTTTTTGCCAAATTCACAAAAAAATGACTAAGTTCAACAATCTATATTTTTGGTAAAAATGCACATAAATCAAAATCCTTACCACATGCACATCTTTGATATATGTACAAATGATCTGCAAAATAAAAACTTCCTAGCATAAAAACTTTAGGAGGAGTTGCACGGACAAACCATGTACCCTTTTTGCCAAATTCACCAAAAAATGACTAAGTTCAACAATCTATATTTTTGGTAAAAATGCACAAAAATCAAAATCCTTACCACATGCACATCTTTGATATATGTACAAATGATCTGCAAAATAAAAACTGTAGGAGGAGTTGCACGGACAAACCATGTACCCTCTATGCGGACAGACAGACGGACAGACAGACAGACAGACGGACAGACAGACAGGGTGAAACCTATATACCCCCCCAAACTTTGTTTGCGGGGGGTATAATTAATTGCTTGACCTGGCTCTAAATTAATTAATATAGTCTTTATTTGCATATTAGATGTATAATTGACTAACTACACAAAATCTGAGACAATATAGGGTGGAGTGTTATAGCATTTAACTCCAATTTCAACAATATTTCAGTTATATCATGGCTGTCAGTTTTATTGGTGGAGGAAACTGGAGTACCAGGAGAAAACCATCGATCTGCCGCAAGTCACTAACAAGCTTTAGCACATAATGTTGTATCGAGTACACCCCACCATGAGCGAGAGATAACATAAATTTCAAGGAACAATTCTACCTAAATACTTAATAGCGAAATTGTCATGTGTCAAAGTCTACAAATCATAATCATAAGATTATAATCATACCAAACATCTAGAAAGAAATAATTTAATATTACTATATTTAATATATTACTTTAGATTTATTCCAGTAAACCGCATCGGTGGTGTAATGTTTAGTGTGCTCTCCTCCGGTGCGGTAGATTGTGAGTTCGAGCCTCAGTTAGGTAAAACCAAAGACAATAAAATTGGTATTTGCCGCTTCTCCGCTAAGCACGCAGCATTAAGGAGAAAGAACAAAGACTGGTTGGCTCGGAATCAGTATAATGCATCCGAGTGGGGCAACATGTCCATCCGCAGACTGTTGTTACAGTGAGCTAGCACTATAAAAATCTAGCTAGGTGTGTTGGTCTAGAACAAAGCAGACCTCATCGTCATCTCATTGAAAATTAACTTGTTATCGCCATAGATTTTCTAGACTTTTCATTAAATAGTACGTCAAACATTAGAACATGTGTTGTCTAAAGCACTGGTTCCCAATCCTGAACAAAACTACGATGGTCGAGAACTAACGACACTGACAAACCAGTTGAATTGTAACCCCCAGCAGCGTAGGTTTTAAATAGACTATGTTTTAAAATTTATTCTAAAATTAAAAACAGAAAACACACATTTCGGAACAGGACAAAAGTAGAAAGGTACAATTTTTGTACACTTGCTGAAATATCCACACACATTTTTTGTTGTTCAAATGTCAATTTTCAGACGCAATATGAAAATCAAAGTCTCTTACATAGTAAACACAATATCAATTTCTAGATATTGAAATATCCATCCGCAAAATCCGCGTTGCAACAAAGAAATACTGATAGATGAGCAAACGTGCATATAAGTACCCGATTTTAAGGGGGATTTATAATATATGAATGTTGCATGCATGCTCTTTCTGATATTTAAGTTACTCGTCCTCTTACAATTGACTCTACATATGGATTATATTTTTTTCCGGGCGGAAGGTTGCGACACATGTTGTGTAAAGCAGTGTCTTCCGGTTTGTATTCCTCATACATGAGTGCTAGCATTAAACGATATCTCACTACGTTCGATCGTTTAAAAATACAATATTTCTTCTCTAACAATAATTTCAACAATATTTCAGTTAAATCGTGGCTGTCAATTTTAATGGTGGAGGAAACTGGAGTACACAGAGAAAACCACCAACCTGCCATAAGTCACTGACAAACTTTATCCCATAATGTTGCATCGAGTACACCTCGCATGCGTGGGATTCGAACTCACATTGTTAGTGGTGATAGGCACTGATTGCATAGGTAGTTGTAAATCCAACTACCATACGATCACGACCAGGATGGCCCCTGTGCCCTTAATGAGCAGTTTCCCTTAACATAGAGGATAAAATTATATGCACTATTCGTTAATGAGAAAATTGAGACTGCATTTCATAGACAGTGATTTGCTATATAGATGTGCCCTTTAAGGCAGGTTTGATTGTATTTGTATTGTATTATGTTGTGTTGTATGCCTTCAATCCCTTTTGAGGTAGAATTGAACAAAGTCAATAAAGGTAGTATTACAAGCTACATGTATTTATTCTAAATTATCCTAGGGAACAAATATTAGACAGAAGTGAAGGGAAGTAACTCAAAATATATACTGTTCTAGACAAATTCTAAATGGATGCACCACACAAATGGACAGTGGGAAAGTGCATCCAATATGACTATTATTGTATTGTATTGTATTGTATTGTTATTATAAATATAGTTCAGTTATTGATGAAAACCATTTTTAAGCTTATGAAGTATGTAATTTATATTTCGAAAACTAAACCTTTTTGAAAATGATCTATTTTTTATTAGTTAATTATTTACACTAAAATGATGGTAACACAAGCAAATAATGTTTTTGAATGTACACTGTATGACAAATGTTTTGTAATGCTAATAGGTATAAATGACTGACACTGTCCTGCTAAATATAAAATATATCTGTAATGTATTATATGTATAATGTGAAAGTAGAAAATAAAAAATAAATTATAAAAAAACAATTATCAAATATTAGACAGAACAAATATATAAGACCTTTAAATAGACTGACATACATACCATATCATTTCTGGGGTGTAACATCATACAGGCCAACACTTCCACAGTCTTCCCTAATCCCATTTCATCAGCTAAAATACCACCAGGAAGCCTTTTCATAACTCCAAACCTTTTTACTGTAAGGCTGTAAATAAGAGAGAACTAATTATTACAATCTTAACATTTTTAAATCTAAAATATGTTTGAATTAAAATTTAAAATAATCATACATAAAGGATTAAAAAGGTTATACCTGTACAACTTCAGAGAAATAATGCATGTTCATAAATATAAATAAGGTTATAAAAATCAAAACATTAAAAAACATTTATCTAACATTCAAGTCAAGGGGCAGTTGTGGTCGAGATCGCATGGTAGTTGGATTTATAACCACCCATGCAATCAGTGCCTATCACCACTAACGTTGTGAGTTTGAATCCTGTTCTGGTGACATGTACTTGATACAATATTATGTGATAAAGTTTGTCAGTGAATTACGGCAGGTCGATGGTTTCCTCTGGGTACTCCGGTTTCCTTCACCAATAAAACTGACCAAAGAAAGTAGTATTACACCCTATAACCTTAACTCCCGCCTAAAGTCAATGCTTGGACTAAACATTTTAGAATGAGATTAAAATATATTAGTAGGAGTCATATGTTAAACTTGGGCATTTACAAGTTAAACAGTCAGACTTGCACTAAATGTCATATAGAAATAGCAATCACCTGCTGTACAGACAGTTTAAAACCTCCTCAATTGGACTTACAGATTTTTTTTTAACTCACACATTAAACGGTCACTGAAAAGTTATCCTATTGTATCAGTTTCCCACTGTACATGAAAGCATTACAAAGTGATCGCCAACGTTTCCAATTAAATACCTCGTGTCAAAAGTTAAGACATAAATCCTTGTGGACAGGAACTGATCTTAGATAAGCAGTCAATAATGGTGACTGTTTAATACAAGTTTGATTCTACTTTCCATGTTGGTTTGGTTTATAGTGTTTAACTCCACTTTCAACAATATTTCAGTTATATCGTGGCGGTCAGTGTTTTATTGGTGGAGGAAACCGGAGTACCTGGAGAAAAGCATCGACCTGTCGCAAGTCACTAAATGTCCAAAATAAATATATTAATGTGTAAATGTTATGTTTCCACATCAATACTTCAGATAAAGGATGAAAATGACAATAGTGATTCAAATTGCCATGACTTACTCTCATATATTTGTTTGCTTGATGGTGTTTAACACCACTTTCAACAATATATCAGTTATATTGTGGCAGTCAGTTTTATTGGTGGAGGAAACTGGAGGAGAACCCAGAGAAAACCACAGAACTGTCGCAAGTCACTAACAAACTTTATCACATAATGTTGTACACTTTGCCCTGATCCCGATTCCAACTCACAACATCATTGATGATAGGCACTGATTGCATAGGTAGTTGTAAATCCAACTACCATATGATCACGGCCACGACGTCCCCTTATATTCTCATATAAAAAAAAGACATAAGACATTAATTTAAATTACAATACCTTCCAACTATTTCATTATAATATAATTCTGTACCATCGGGCAGTTTTATCAACTTGTACAGCATGTGTAAGTCTATGAAAATATAAAAAATATTATTTGTAAATAAAGTAATGCATGATAACACATCATAATGTTACAAAGTAATTTTTAAATGAGCCATATTTAAAAACCACATTTGCAGTCTTAAAAGAACATCAAATTTGGTGTTCATTAAATGATTTTACAATATCCATGCATTGATGTTTCTACCAAACGATTCTCCAGAATTCAATAAATTACTGTCATGGTAGTGATCGTATGCTGGTTGTATTTACAACTACTTATATATGCAATCAGTGTCTCTCACCACTAAAGTTGTGAGTTTGAATTCCACTCATAGCAAGATGTACTTGATACAACCTTATGTGAAAATGTTTGTCAAAGACTTGCAGCAGGCCGATGATTTTCTCCGATTTCCTCACCAATAAAACTGACCTGCCCGTTATAACTGAAATATTGTTGAAAGTAGTGTTAAACATCATAATCCTAACCCTCAATCAATTATTTTCAATGAAATTTTTTCCTTTAACTTTTTTTTTAATTATTCAATCAGAGTTTATGATTTTCTAATTTTTTAATGTATGTTTTATTATGGCATAAAACTTTTTGGAGTACGATTTTTGTACTTGTACTCCAAAATTATCAAAAAATATTAATTCTATACAGTGGTCTGATTGGCTGTTTTTACAAACATGAGTTAAAACTTGTGTTCAAAGGTTTTATGACTCCATGGCCTAGTTGTTCACCATGCTTTACACATACATAGACATTTTCCTTGGCAATTTACCAAGTGTAACAAATACTGTATTATTTTACAAGTATATTTTAACTTTTTTTCTAAATATGGAATCCATGAGTTTAAGAACCCACAAATGTTTCATTGATCCGGAATCCACAAAAAAATGGTACCCACAAATTTCAAATCTTTGACATTATTTCAAACAAGGATATCCCTTTAATTGGCTTAACTCCATCACATCTTTGTGCCTGTCACAAACCAGGATCTTTATTCCCATCATCACATGTCGTGGACTTTTTTTTATGTTCAATAATTTGAGGTGAGAAACAATTGTTTGTTTTGTTGATATTGGTGGAATTGTTGACAATTACTGTTTTAACATTTTTCATTAATAATCACCCCGGAGCTATTGTGGCCGTGATCATATGGTAGTTGGATTTACAAATACCTATACAATCAATGCCTATCACCACTGATATTGTGAGTTCGAATTTCGATCTGGGCGAGGTGTACAACATTATGAGATAAAGTTCGTCAGCGACTTGCGACAGGTCGGTGGTTTTCTCCGGGCCCTCTGGTATCCTCCACCAATAAAAACTGACCGCCACGATATAACTGAAATATTGAAAGTGGTGTTAAACACTATAAAACAAACCAAACCTAATTATCGCCCCAGTATTAATCATGTGCTTATTATTTGAGTCCTACATCTATTTTTTACCATTATCTTTTATTGACCCAATGTCTGACTCTTGTTCTATCATCCATTGCACAGCCTCTTTTTGGTATGGTCTCAACAGAGGTATCAGACTGGGGTGTTGAATGTCTAGAGTTGTCGTCTCCCCTTCATGTAGAGATTTCTGTTTCCTGTTGCCATGATATTCTTTGACAGCTAAGTATAAATCTTCAATGTCATGATTCTTAGTGAAGTCACCACTGTGAACTAAAACAATATTACGGTAAATGTACATGTACATGAAAAACATACTATTTTGGGTATTAAAAAAATCTAAATACTAGTATATACATGATTCTCAAAAAAAAAACAAAAGTTTAAACTTGATATTATTGATAGTCAATTTGATATGCATACATGTACACTAGACATTTTCTAGTGGAAATAGTATTTTTTTTAATGAGTATCTAAAATAACAAAATATGTATAGAATATGCATTTATGAACATTAGCTGTTTTCCAAATATCCATACCACAAAATACCCCACAATTTATCAGAATTACAAAAACGTGCTAAATGATATACTGATAAGCATTGTAAGTCTGCACACCAATATTGGTTCCGCTTTCGTTTTTTAAAGTAAACATTGTCTGCTACAGCAAGCTCCCACCTACTAAATATCGTATTCGTCACTGACATTTCGCCCCAAATTTTGCATTCAAAGTCCTCCATACATGGTATAGGAAGTGGTGCACAGACTTATAAAAACATGTCAACATCAACAAAAAACGTAGGGTATGTACATTTTTTCCATTCGTTTTATTAGTTATTTTTCTTGTTATTTTAAAATTTTTACATCATTGAAAAGAAGAACGAGTTATCCTGATATCTACGATATTTTCTACAGAACTCACCATGATGCTCAATACCAAATAATTGGCTTATTACTTTCTGAATTACAGAACTGTGCTTTTTAGTCTTGATGGGTTCGCAGGCAAAATTCAAATTTACTAGAGCAGCCTGTCTTAGATACACATTAATGTCAACTGATTGAGTGACAGGATCATATCTGTTTAATATCAGCTGAAATATTTTCTCTTCCTGGAATGCTTCTAAAACCTGAAAAATAAAGAAATTTTATATAGGTAAAAGAAAAGAATACTGTGTTTCCGACAATAGTGTAGGTACCAGGAAAACTTTTTTTATCTAATTTTTCCATAAGTTATACAGAACAAGAATCTAACTTTAACTCTGCTTGTCAAAATTAGAGGCTCAGATGAGCCTGTATCGCTCACCTGACATAACTACCGTATTTTACGGACTATGGGTCGATGGGGACTATAGGTCGAATTGCTGCTTTTCGGCTAAATTTTTTGGGGAATACTAAGATAGGTTGAAGCATTCCATAGGTCGAGGATGCCGATGACAACTTGGGTAAATATCGTCACATCGAACGGGTTTTTTTTTTTTTTTT